>JAULJZ010194823.1:0-20444 GCA_032270985.1 Heliamphora pulchella | reverse complement strand
GGGATGGACACACTGCGACTTCAAATATCCATTGAACAAATTAATTCGTGTTTGAGTCCTAATTTTTATACATGATTCAATGGGACACAAACAGAACATATGAATATGTATAGAAATCATTGTACGTACCCATATACAGAGCTGCTCCATATGCTACTAATCAAGTCTCGATCCACTGTTGTTAACATATCGTATATGAGTCTATTCTGAATGTATGACAATGACTTCAATTTCTTCTTTTCTGGCTCCTTTGGTGGTGGCTCCGTGTTGAGATCAACCAGCACTAGGCCTCTTTTTTCTCTCAGCTGTCTCTTACGAGTCTTTGGGACTACATCCCCGTATTGGTAATCCACCAACTTCTTACCCTTGTGACACTTTGTTTTGATATTCTTGACCATGGAGCTTGGTTGTATAGGTTCCTTTGTGGCATCTACATCCATAGGAACGACGCTGTGTTGCGTTGCCTCTATTATAGTACGTGTTGTAGCGGCCTGCGTTATCTCATGGACTTGCAGCTCTTCCAATTGGTCTTCAAGCTGTACTTTTTTGGCTTTTAGTGTCTCAATTGTTTGCCTTAACGTCTCGATTTCATTTTTAAGCTCAACGATGTGCTTATCCCTTTGCTCCAACTCAATCACAAGGTCGGTAGCCGACATTTGGCGATGATCAAGCTACAAATCAACTGTTTACGTGCCCTTGTCAACTTTAGACACATTCCTGTTAGCCTGAGTTCTCTCATACCTGCGTAGCTTTGCCGCAAAAGATTCCAACTCACTAATTAGTGATGCTCTAAATTTATCATCTTCATCAGGAACATCATCTGATGTCTTACATTCCTTTTCACCACCAACTCCTTCAAATTCAATGCTCAACATATCTTCTTCATGCTCATCTAGGTCTACACCATGAGAAATGTCATCTCTCTCATTTGCAACTGAAACTTGCTCACCTTCTCGCAAATCTGAATAGTGTATATCATTATCTGCTACTACCACATTTTCGACATCTGTATACATGTCAATCTTAGCCAACTTAGGCTCTTCAACACTTGCATTGCGATGGATATCTCCAGCTTCATCGTTGTTCTGTTTGTGTTACTTTGAGATCTAAAAACATAACCTAAAATGGAATGCTTGGTGTGTCAATAATAAGTACAGCAGTGAACCAACATGTACTAGCATGGAACTACCATTTGACTAACAATCTGCAATGAGAACTGCTACCATTGAGAACTGATCACTTTATAGTACAATGAGAACTAAGGATTTGTATAACTAAATGAGAATGGGGGTACATTACAATGAGAACATACCCATTCCTTTGCGATATCTTCGAAATTGATGTATCTGGTCTGAGCTTCCATCTTTTGAAGATCCCATTTTAGAAATCTAGAAAATTTATAAGCCACATCTGGTTGTACTATACGTGTGCGCTCACAAAACAAATACTGCAACAAACATTACCACTTGTTTAATTTGATCTAAAATTCATTCAAAGTACAAAGTTAGTAGGTTGTTTGCTTACCAATAAAGCCAGCGCACATCCTGTGACTTTAAGAGGGGTACGGTGATTGTTCTTTAGCGAGGCAAGCAATGTGTCACGTATTGTCCCCGCCCAATCATACTGTTTTGTTGGTTTGACGTCCTCTATGTACTACAAGAAATTCCATTCTATAGTTGTACCAGATGTTGCAAAAAATAGAATCAGACAGATATGCATGCATAGCAACCTCATTACATCCTCAATGTCATCTTTCGTCTGTCTGATGATGGCCTGCTCCAGTAGGTTTTTGATGATTGGACTTGTCAATCTTCCTGATGTAATTGCCCTCTGTTGCAAAAAACTTGACTCATTTGTAGTCTTAGGTGATAACAACATCTTCTCATTTTCATAGGTAATACCAAAAATTATCTTTATTTCACCTCTTGTAAATTCCAATTTATGCCCACCAAATGAGAAGCTACTGGTAACTGGGTCAAATGACTCGATCAACTTCACAACAACCTTGTCATGCTTCTTGCATCTTTCGATGGATGTCTAACCCGTGCGTAAAGAATCCAAAGTTTACCAGAAAGGTGTGTTCCTTAGCAGCTTGATGTGCTCATCCCGTATATCCATGCTTGTCATTAGTTTAAGAATTGCAACCATGTTAGACCAGAAAGGAGTTGAAGGTATATTCACATTTGCTTGTTCCTCCCTTTTTCCCTGTTTGACCTTCTTACTGGTTGAACTAACTTCTGCCTTTGGTTTCACTGCCTTTGTTGTTGTGTGAGAATCCCTCCTAGATCATTTAACTAATCCTTTTAATGATGATGCGCCTTTCATATCCACTTCTTTGTTGCTACTCCTTTTGCATAAATTATATGAACTTATAACACGCTGAAATGGTTTTTTCCTCTACAACACTCACACATGTAGTTGAATACCATAAGTCAACTACAAATCACAAGATGAACATACGACAGGAATGAGATCATTTCGGTCAGACACGTTTCAATAACACATTGCAATCATACCAAAACTCGTGTGTAGAGAGACAACATGTGCAATGAACACCATTTAAGCAATGGAAAACACATTTACATAGTACCATGTTATCGATAAAATCAAAACCTATCCTAATGGGCAACAACAACACATTGAATTGAGAAATAGTAGCTGTGAACAACAATGAACTACTTTGGCAACACATTGGAACCAATACAACATGATTCAACCACATAGAAATTGACAAGTGAACTATTTTTCAATTAGAATTATAGTCTCAGTTTTGAGAAATGAGAACTGTTAACAGTCGAGTATTTACTGAAAACCGTTACCACTTACATAATCAATGAGAAATGAATAATGGTTAACTATAAGCACAGAGAAGTTGACCCAAAATGCACACCAGTTGACATTCACAAAATTCTAAACTGGACACATTTATGGCAACGTCTACAATTTAAGAACATTCTCACTTTTACACCTCCAAAATAGATTCATTTTATAGATTTACCAAATTCAACAACTTCACAAATTAACAATTTAATGGCAAATGCTCTCATTTATATTGACATATTGTGTTCTCATTTAAAATTATTTTATTTACATTAACACATTCTGTACATATCTAAAAGCTTTTAAGGTGTTCAGAACTTAAACAACACGTAACATGTTTTGACTACATATACTTACTACAATGATAGGCTCTCAAAAAATAAGAGGTAAGGATGATACTAGGGAAGTAATCACTGAGAACTGCTTCAAAATTGGTAACAATGAAAACAATGGTAGTCCAGACTGTTAAGAACTGAGAATTGTTACCACTAAAGTAGTAACTGAGAACAATTTCCAAATTGGTAACAATGATGACAATGATAGTCGAGAGTCCGGGGAACCAAGAACTATTACCACTGAGAACATTTACCAGTGTTACCAGTGAAATGTTAATAAATGATACAGCTATTCAACATGTTAAACAGATTTCAATTGTCTCATTCCAATACAACACCCCATGCAAACATTTTAAGAAATGTGCTTGATATTGACAACCCATTGAAACCAAGTCAAAATGATTCAACCAAATAAATAACTAGCAGTGAATAGCAGTGAACTACTTTGGGGTGAGAAGTTCTATTACAAAGCACTGAGACATGATTATGGAGAACCAAGATGGTTCATATACAAGATATCACAAATACCCACATGTCAAAATAACAAATACGGGTCAATGGGATCATGTAGAAGATTTGAAAATACCACATTGTGCAATAAGAACTACGGGTCACAAAACCAAATACAGACGACCATTGGGAACATGGCAATGTATTCACTTACTCTAAATGGAGAGATTTCACACCCAAGATTCGCATTTACGAAAGATTCAAAATGGAAATGTATTCACTTACTCTTTCTACCCATTTTTCACGTTGTTGATGGTAGTTGAACGCTGATATGGTTTCGGATGGGGATGTTGCCAAGATATTCGGGACTCCAGTTTCTATATTTGAAGATGCTGAGAAATCAACTGAAGTAAATGGTTCCTTCAGTTTTGACAATGAAAGCGGTGACCGGTTGAACAATGCGAATGTGTTTTGAGCGCCAATGGGTTGGTTAAATGAAGGGCACCTATGTAAAAACATAACAAAACAGGACTTAACGGAATAAAGGTTTTCAAATGGGACTTATCCCAAAGTATCCTACCAAAATGGGACTTCTCACTTGAGCTCCCTTAATAAAATTGTTCATTTCCTACTTGTTGCTTTTGCTCTTTTATCCTTCTTATATCTTTATTTGAGATTGTATTCTTGATACTTCTGTTGACATACCTTTTGGCATATGAAAAGTTATTGTACCTCTTAAAATATTATTGTGATACTTTCGTCATCTATATATTGAGAACATGATGCTATTGAAACTTCTATGATAGCTTGAGGAATAGCCCTGGTGCATGTGACCCTAGTTAACTGTCGATTGTGACTATATTGGGATTATATTAAAAGTCCAAGGAACTTATTCCTTTATATGATATGACTCTGACAACTAAGGAAAAGGCCCTACAGAGTGACTCTAGTTCTCAACGACTTTAGGGAAAAGTCCTGATGCGTCGGATGACCCTAACCCAGATTGGATTAAGGAAAAAATTCAAGCGCTATCCCATGGTTATTCTAAGTACGATGTTAGATCCAACGGATTAAGATGGCCCTGAGATATATGATGCAACACTTATAATATTATGATATGACTCCCAAATGATATATTGATTCGGGATGATAATTTTGTTTAAATTCTTGTGATAGCTTGTGAGTTTATTGTCTCTCGATTTTTGTTCATATTGACTCTAGATGAAATATTGGTAACATTTTGCTCCTGAGATCTACCTCTTGAACATATAGCTTATATTTGATTACTTTTGATACCTTATTTATTCTTGTTGTTCGTATATCATATTTATCATTCTTTTCTTTCGCATGCTTTCCATTCACGGGCCGTGAGATCATGCCATTCATTAATATTTTTCAAGTGAGCTGTTAGGACGCTATAAAAGAACTTTATTGTTGCGGGATCCACAATTGTGACCTACTAGGATTTCATGTTGCATTGTAGCATAATATTGCATTGTTACTAGATATTGAGCTTATTTTGAGATGTAAGGACCGGATAAGCCATGTTTCCATAATAGTTTTAGACAATTGATCATATGATTATGTTGCAATTCAACATTATTGATTTTAGCTCTTTGATAGTCCAAATTTGGTCTTAGGCTTGCGTGGCCCATTGGGCTGAGACCTTTGGTTCACGGTTGGTTATGCTTACGGATTCGTGGCATGAGGTAAGTATAATTATTTCAGAACTCTAGAGATGATTGTATTTTTCAAATATTCAAGGGAGGTAGTGTAATTTACCCTCATCTTATTGATTCAAAAATATGATTATATTAGTAAAAAAATAACTAGAAAGTAATCAATAAACACCTACATCCAAATAAGTCCTTTCAAGGGTTAGAAGATATTGGTTCAGTTCTAAAAATTGTTGAGTACTCCTAGAGTACCATATGACATTGCCTGCATAGCATTTTTGATATTAAAAAAATGTACGATGCACATTAAGTGGGTTATCCTGGTCTTCTACCTACATAACAAAAGTGGCCCAAGATTGTGTCACGTGGAGCATTTTTCTCACAGATCAAAAGAAGAGAGGAATGGTCAGATCAATCAAATGGCAAGTCAATACAAATAGGGAATTCACACAAGTAAAATATTTCACCTTCTCTTCTACAAATCTCGTCAAGCTCAGCACAACGACATAAAGACAGTGTGATAAAAGAAGGTTTAAGAGCAATAAGATACCCACTTAGACTCTCTGGGGTGACTAAGGTGGACCAACTCTTATCTTCGAAAGATTGAGCGAGTTATCCTCTCCTTCTCTTCCCCTGAGACGTCGAGTGTCACGCCCCAAATTCGGAGACATGACCAGCCGTGAACTATGGGTGGTCTTGGTCCAATAGCCACGAATGCCCAAAAATTTAAAACAAATTCTACGAACCATAAGAGTACTAGAAGATACTATAGTGGTTCAAACTCTAACAAATATCCTATGGGATACAAACTGCCCACTAAAATAACTATTCATATACAAGTCAACTAAAGTCAACAAGTCAACTAAAATTTATTTTAAATATTAACTAAATATGCCAAATAAATTCTATGAGGTCACTGGTACTAGATCCCAAAACACAACGGAGTCCTCACTAACCTTTTCACTAAACACCTGAAAATGTTAAAATCAACGCCGGCCGATGACTCGATGAATGACAAGCATACATAGAAGAATACATTTCTTAAATGGGGTATTCAAAATATCTATGATTGAACATAATCATGGCGTATGATAAACGAGTATAAAAATCATGCGGTGTCACAAATCATGTTTTCTCTTAACAAAATTCATATTTTTAGTGCAATAAATAACTTCAATCGATCTCATAGTTAAAAATGAATAATCACTCTATCACGTCTCATTGTCTCGTCATAACAAGAAGCAACACTGCGATGGTGATAACAACATGATCATCTATAATCGATGGAAACCATAAATAAAATAAGTATCCAATGCCACATATAAATAAAACTCGGGGAATCCTCGTTCTGTTGGATCTACCATCGTACTTAGAGTCACCACAAGATTGCACCTAGGCCTTTTCTCTAAGATGAACCAGTTTAGAATCACCTGAAATACCAGGTCTTTTTCCTAAAATCATTGAGCACTAGAGTCACTAAGAGCGCAAGGCCGTGGTCTTTTCCCTAACGGCCAGAGTTACCTCCGTAGAGGGCGTATCCCTTGAACTTTCAACATGGTCTCAAAATAAAATCTCATAAGTTGCACCACAAAAATGTGTATGAAAAGCTCCATGTATCAATTGAATATTAAAAGTTCCATGTAGCATTTGAACGAGCCAAAAATAATTTTTATGCCATGAATTTTACGTAACAAATGTACATATTTATATTGAAAAGAATCTTAAGAATTCTCTTTTATTTCCAAAATTTATTTTGAGAGCAAGGATAATTTTTAAGAAAATACGTAGTATACAAAACCACTTATCTGAGGTTCAACAATGTTACACGTTGCAAACGGGATGATCTAAGGACAGATGCCATCCTGGATTATACAAATATAAAGGACTATTATTAACTAGCGCTCAATTCAAACAATATTTAAGTACTACGCGAACCCACGATATTCAAACAATATTTCGTTCATATCAATTTTCTTACATTATTATTTAATTTCTATTTTAATTTAGGATAAATTACACTGACCTCCCATGAGATTTTGGTCAAATATAGTCAACCCCACCCTTTTGAACAAATTACACTGACCTCCTTTACAGTCTGAAATGTAATTACGTACCAACCCAAATCGTTAGGGTTCCGTCCAACTCCATTTGTGTCAGTAATCACATAATATTCTATTCCCATTTTGCCCATCAACACAGAAACCTCTGTTTCTTTTTTTTTTTCTTTTTATAAAATTTACACAACGATAATATTTCGGTTTGAAATCGCCAGAGTAATTTACTGGCGATCGAAGCCGTTCACTAGTAGCATTATGTCGTCAAAAGGGTAGTGAATATTGTCGATCATTCTATTCACATTTTACCCCTCAACACAGAAATCTATTTCTTCTTTTTTTTTTATGAAGTTTATACAACGATAGTATTTCGATTTGAATTCACCAGAGTAATTTACCAGCGATAGAAGCAACGTTAGGCCGTTAAAAAGGTAGTGAACGTTATCGATCGAGAAATAATGGTGTGCACAGTGGTGGCTGTGTGTATACAGTGGTGGGTGAAAAAAAAATTCATTAATGGTGGTGGCCACCGCGGTTGTTCCGTGGTGGTTTGAATGGTTTTTGAGGTGTTAACAGTGAGTCTAGAGATGGTGGGTGGTGGCGCTGGTGGTGGTTGTGGTGGCCGGAGGTGGCGCCGTGGTGTGGGGGAGAGAAATGGAAGAGAGAAAGAGAGGGAGAGAGAGTGCCTCACCGAGAGAGAGGAGAGCGGCGGTGTTCAGTGACGAGGGAGTCACCGACGGTGGCGACGGTGGTGGACAGTGGTGGCGTGGTGGCTGATTGGTGGCGTCGGCATCGTGCGATCTTCTTCTTCTTTCAATTTTGTTTCTGTTTCTTTTTGCTAATCGGTGGCCTCGGTGGTTGATGGCGGCGGAGGAGTCGCCGGTGATGGCGACGGTCATGGATGGCTGCGACGAACAGCGGCGGTGGTGTACAGCGGTGGCGTGATGGTCGCGCTGTGTAGCATCCTAAAATATTATACTACTCGAATTAAGTTTCACCATTGTTTTTATCAAATAATATATTTTTGTACTTATTATTTCCTATTGTTAATTGTTCCCATATAAGTTCAAGCGACAACATACTAAATTATTAAAATAGTCGGATTAAGTATTATTGCTGATCTAATCAAATAATTAATTATTTTATTTTTTTATTTAATCTATATCAACATTTTTGGTAATAAATTAATTAAAATAATACCAAACTTAAATTCTACATTTCAAAACGAAAAAAAAACATAGGAATAAAATATTTTAAAAATCAAAGAATCACCTGATTAACCGAAACATATGTAAAGTATAAACTATACCACAGAGTAGATTAAAATACCAATCTTTGGCATCCATCAAAATCCAGCGATTGTTGCAATGATATTTTCTTTTTGGGGAATTTTGGGCTAGGTCCCATTTAGCCAACTTGTATTTCAATAAATCATAACTAAGAATTATATTATATTAAATCCTATTTAATATTTTTTATACCAAAATTATCCCTAATATACCATTCACTCATCACAATCGTCAACACCACTCCCAATCACCACCACCACCGCTGCCGCCGCCGCCGTTAACACCATCATCCCCTAGGACGAAGAAGATTAGTCGATCATGTTTCGACTCGAATCCATGAAGAATCGACAAAGATTAGAATTTTGAGCCTTCGTCTTCGTCTTCCCGTCACTTCCCGAGCCTCCACACTTACCTCTTGATGAGTCTCTAATTTGATTTTTGAAGATATGGAATGCATTGAATGATTCCCCCAAGCCTTGTATATATAGTAGTGATCCACGCCCCTTATTGCAGAGTTCTATTCAAATTCTGACTGTCCCGTTCTGTCCGAACGGATCTCGTTCCGTTCGGATGCTTTTCCAATAGTATCTTTTCCGTCCGGACAGAATTTTACAAAAACACGATTACTTTTTTTCTACGACTTCAAATGAGCATAACTCCTTTATCCGAACTCCGAATAGGGTCATTCTTTTATCCAAATTGAAGTCACGAAAGTCTACTTTCCAATGGTTCTGGTCTCATGTCAAAATTCCTTTTGTACAAAAAGTTACGGCCAAAATAGTGAAGGTATGTCAATTCTCTTCACACGTTTTTCGCATATTTTTTGCCAAACTTCTTTTGAAACATTATTTTCTTCACCGTTGAACCATTTTACAAAATTTGTTGAACTTTGATCTATTACCACTCATGGTGCCAGATCTTCGGGTCCTGAGATGTAACCGGAATAAAACTATTTTGATCATTTGGCTTCTACATTGGAATTATTGATCTTTTACAGCTTTTGATCCATTTTAGCCTATTTTTCACCATCTCACTTCTTCTTATGCTAATACTGAAACACTACTAAAACATATTAATAAACACATAATCGAAGTTTAGCGAAGTATACTTTGCAGGATTTAATCGGTACTTTTACGTACCGATCAGGTGTCCCAATGACCACCTTACTGGCTGTTACTGTTTCATCCCTGGTCAGCTAAACTACCAATTGAAGTTTCTCTTCCCATCACACACACAATTAAAGCGCGCTTATATACCTTCACATATGTAATCTTCATCACCGCGCTCTTACAAACGCACTGATCAAGAACAGCAGACCATTGATGGGTACTGATAAAGATGAAGAGTTAAAGCCCAAACGTTTTGGGGGCCGAGTTCAATAGGAGTCAAGTCCATCTCGCTGAGATAGATATTTATCAGCTGACCAGCAATACAAAGGATAACCAGAATGGTCTGCTGAGAACCTGACCAACCACTCGTGCTGGGTTTTCTGATTAGCCTTTCCTGTTGTCTGGTCTTCCTCATCATGTTGACCTGGATTAGCGCGTATTCATCATAGCGCGTGACTCAAGTTGGGAAATATGGTTGTATGAACCTAACGGCCACCTGCCATGTGTATTTGGAATTGGTTAAAAAGGACATAACATAAACCCTAGGTACGCTTTATCTATCATTTTAGTTGTCTTCCTGACTTGCCTCCCACGCAACCGGATAACTAACTTGACCGTTAGAGAGGACCCCACCAAAAAACACTTCAGCTCCCTTCTTAACGGTTTCATTGATCATTTTCAGGTCAACTCTAAGCCATCGAAGAACTTCTCAGAAGATCGCACCATCAACTTCAATTAAGCATTGCACATTAATTGACACATGCCTCTTACTTAATTATTTAACTTTAAAATAATTTTTTATTTGATGGGTAAGTTTTTTTTGTTTTTTCTTTCTTTTTATTGAAATGAACCAAAAAATATTTATTTTTGACGAAAATATAAAAGTTCAAAAGGGACAAGCATAATTTAATAGGTTGTTTTTCATTTACTTTTTTGGTTTTTCTTACTCCTATCATTAAAATAAACAAAAAAATTAATGAAAATATAAAAAAAACGATCATAAACAAAGAATTATACTAACCATAGCTAATTGAACGGTGAATAATAGATAAAATATATATATAATCTTTTTGCAAAATATATTAATATTTATAAAAATAATAGACTTTACTCCAAAATGTAATGCTATATATATTGAGAGCTTCAGCCACAAGTCCTATATTTTACTAAGTTATTTAGGGATAAGTCCCACACACACAAAAAAAAAAATTTAATAAGTCTTTTTTGCTCGTCATTTTTTGAAAGTGCCCTTAATGAGAATAGAATAGAGCAACAGTAAAAGAAGAGAGAGAGAGAGAGAGAGAGTGAGTTGAAGAAGAGAAATTTTTTTTATGCGCATTTAGTTTACATTTTTAAAATTACATATAACTTTCAATATATGTATTCATATTTAATAATAATTTTATTTTTAGATACTTCTCGTAGAGATTTATAAAACAAGATTTATATTGAATATGATTTTTTTAGAAAAAAATAAAATGAGAAATTTTTGTTTTCACAATAAAATGATAATCTTCTCATATTGTTTTAATTATTATGTAGTGAAATATTATGTCCTTATTATGTTTTCATTGTTGATGCTTCATGAAGTATATAAGTTCTCATTGATATGTATTGGAACATTATGCAATTATTCTTATATTCTCATTTGGATATTATAACATACCATATTTTTGTTGAAATAAAAAAAGTTTTCATTACTATGTGTGGGTACACTATGTGCTCATTATTATGTAATTAAACATTATAGCTTCACATCATTTTTATTGTTATGTAATGAGACATTATGTTATTATTCTTATGTTTGTATTACGATATCATGTCACATTGTATGTTTGTCATCACTGGGTAAGTTATTATGCCACATTACGATAGTTTTAATTAGCTGCGCAAACGCTCTTTTCGCAGGCACTCATGTCGCCAGGCTAAGGTTTTGTGAGGTTGGGAATGAGAGAAGTGGTTCATCTATGAGCTAATGTTATTATGTTATATTAAATGAAAAATAATGTTATCATGTTGTAAAATGAGAAACTTATTTATCATTACATCAGGTATCCAATACACAAAATATTGTAGCACGATAAAAATATTAAGTGCATTACATAATGAGAACTGCAAACTTAAATTCACATTAATATTATATTGTTACTACAGTTGTGTTTAAGAATTTAGATGTAAATGTTCAAGTTCAAGATATTTCAAAGATGAAACTTATTTCTCATTGCTGAGAATGTTTTAAAATGAGAAACTCATTTCTCCTTACTTTTAGGTTTCTGATAGACAAAACATTGTACCATAATAAAAATAATGAGTGCATTACGTAATGAGAACCGAAAACAAAAATTTACATTAATAATGTGAAATTTTATCTTTACTATTTCCGCAACTAAAATGTTCACATTGATTTAAATAGAATATCAATAAGTATTTACAATAATAAAATATTATACAAAATGATAACATTATTTCTCATTTAACCAAGTGGCTTACATCCATAAAATTGTAATATAGTCAAGATATTAAGTGCATTAAGTAATGAGAATTGAAAACTAAAATTCACGTTAATTGAGAATTAAAAATATTCTCATTGCTATGTGTAGGTACACTATATTCTAATAACGTTCTTATAATAGCAATGATCTATTGGCGTAAATAATGACCATTTTAAATTTAAAATCATATTACAAAGGAAACTATATATATAGTCTATATATACATAACTTGTTGCATGTACAAAAAAAAGTCAAAATCACAATGAAATAAATAATGATATAAATGGTAATATCTTCTAATATAGCAAGGATATATCAGCGTAAATAATAGCCATCATAAAGAAAAATCAAAATCACAATGAAGTAAATATTGATGCAAATAGTAATATCCTCCAATATAGTGGGGATATATTGGTGTAAATAGTGGCAATTCAAAAATCAAAATCACATAAAAAAGAAAAAAATACATATAGTCTATATATATGTAACCTAATACTTGTTTAAAGGGCATATATGTCTATCATTTTGATAATATTTAAAAATATTATTTATTGAGTTATTCAATTAGTGATAGAAACCTACAATGTTTTGAAAATCGGACCGAACTGGCCAGTTGAACTGGTCTAGCAAACGGTTTGGATTAACCTATTGAACTGGTCAAATGCAAAAATCGTTGTTTTTAGTTTTTCCAATTTTTAACTTTAAATTCTAATTTTTTGGTTTTTTCAAATTATAAATTATGAAAAATAGTCTATTCCCAGCCCTCCTCCCACGAACTTTTCACATAACTTTTCAGCTCCAGTGCTGTGTGTTTTCTAAGGGATTAACCAAGGAAAAATAATAATCTTTATCACTTTTTTGGTGATGATTGTGATGTAGTAAATTCTAATATTTTATGCTCTTTCTTAGTTTATATTTTATTATGTTTGTCATTTATATTTATTTTATTTTAACTTGAGGATCAAGGATGTTTTAAATTTTAATTACTTTTGTTGTAGATTCTAATTGATTAATTAGAATCATGCTTAAATAATGAGATGTCTTTATTTTTTTATTTAGCTTGTGAGTTAGATGTTATTTTTATTCAATATTTATAATTTTAAAATTATTAATGATGTAATTATAACGTCACGGTTCAATTCCAGTTGAACCAGTGACTCGTCTACTCGTTTAATTTTTTGATTTCCTCAACAGTTCGGTTTTCAAAATATTGGGACCTATTCCAAGACAAATTTTTAAAATGGAACTCTTAATTAATTATTCTTTTTTGTATTATTACTCTTAAACCATCAACAAAAAAACATTTTTTAATTATAATATGGTGGGTGCCCCTACATTGAAATACGGTGGTTAGTGTGGGCCTACGTATTTTTTAACGAGAAATCGAGGGCCCACGTGGATCGTCACCATTTCAGTTTCTCCAAAACGGCTTAGAACTGAAAAGGAGAAAAGAATGAAAAAGAAAAAAAAGACTACTACACACACAACACAAACACTCCATTGGACCTAAGAATCCTCAAATTCGTGTCGTTTAGCCTCAGAAGTAGAAGAAGAACCAGAAGAAAACAATGGCAGTTGAAGCATCGGGCTCTTGTTCTTCCGCCGAATCCTATATCGGAAGCTTGATCAGCTTGATATCGATGTCCGAAATTCGCTATGAAGGCGTTCTTTCCTACATCAACCCAAAAGAATCAAGCATCGGATTAACCAACGGTGAATTCTGTTTCTGATTTTGTTTCTTTTAATTTGAATATGGATTTCTGTTTATAGTCTTTTTTTTCTCTCTTTCTTTTTGATGTTTGGCTTTCTGGGTATGTGGTTTTTGTGGTTCCGGGGTTGGATTCTTGTTAAATTTAAATGAGGTTTTGCTGTTTTGTCAATGCATGTTAACTTAAACAGTAATACTAACCACAGAAATTGAATCCTCATCATTCATTTGCACTTGAATTTATCAATTTCAATACAAGTGAATAGCTAGGATCAACTTTATGTGATTTATGTGGTTGGTTGTCTGTGTACAAAGTAGTTTCCTTATTTTTTACTTGTCAATTGGCATGAGTGACAATTTGTGCATGACTAAAGGAGTAGAGACATGCATTGCCTCAAAAAATGCATAATTCTTTGCATCTATGAATAGCATTAGTCTGTTTTATGTTGGCAAAATCTTGACTCAACAGCAGCATATTATGGTTCTTGATCTTGTCTAAGCTTTTGTCTTGTATCATTGGATTGCTGTCCGTTTTCAGCATCCTAAGCATACTTTAAAAGACAATGATTCCTCACTAAAAAAAGATAAAAAAATATTGACCTTCACAACTTGTACCTTCGACATGTGAAATATAATAATCTTGCTTATGGCATCCATCAACTAACCTAGGTTTCAATGAGTTATAAACTAATTGTGACATCTTTTGTTTTGGACTTTTCAGTGGATATGGAATGGAGTGTGTTGAGGGACATATATGTTTTTAATCACCATATAAATCTTGGACTTGAAATGGAAAGCCGTGGTTGAGATTTCTCTTTACTCACAAGGTTTGTGATTGTGCATAACTGTAATATTTGTGGTCAACGTCATATTAAGGAAATAAAATGTTTTAAGTCATGGTATTCCATACAAACATGTATTATTCGAGTTCATTGTATTTGGTTTATCAACACATGATCGAGGCATGGTGATTCACCAAACTTTGGCAATTCCTATTTAGATTTTTTCCATAATCATATTATTTGAAGCCATATGCAAGAGCTTAGTTTTGGAAATGGCCATTATCCCCAACAGTCCAAACTAGAAATCTGGAACACATTACATACCAAAAGGTACAATGTGATGACCTTGAGCTTCAGCGTCCCTTTTTCGTTTATTCAGCATTGAACACCTAATCAGTTTGATCCACTGATGGTAGTAAGAAAAGGAGGGATAGGCCAAGGGGTATAGGGGTTGATGTAATAAGAAAGGTCATGATTACCTTTAACTTAACTATGGATAGAAGTATGAATAAAATCAATTAGAGGAAATGAATACATGCGGCTGACCCCCGGTAATTAGAGCAAAGGCTTGTTGATATGAGTTTGAGTTGTATTTTAGATGAATGTTATCCACGTTATTAGGTTTAAGAAATTAGTTAGTTAAAAAAGGAAAAAAAAAACTTGTGACGGTACTCATCCAATGGTCACCATTATTTAAGTGAGTTTTATAATGTGTTGGAATGGATGAAGTAGTCAAAGGGATTCTTTAACTAGCTTGAGTTTGCATTGCATATAAGACATGCACGCTATCCTTTCACATACAATAAGTTGAACATGGCGGCAATTTTTGTTATGCCTAAAATATTTCCATGCGTAGTATGCTTGCATCCTTACGCGCGCACGCGCGTGTGAGAGAGAGAGAGAGAGAGAGAGAGAGAGCATATATTTTTTATATGCTGTGAAATGCACACATCTAAGCAACTCCAACACTACCTTTTAAATTAGAGAGCCAAAAGTATAAAAAAAGAAACTCTTTATTTTAGTTGATAACTTTTATGTTTGTTATCTAATACTATTTTCTATTTTAGCAATCAGTTTTCTACATCTCTTCTCCTCTTGGAAAATCCAACCAATCCAGAAGAAGAAATTATAATTTGGAGAGCCGTGCTCACTAGCCGAACGTAGCTAGCCAATATTAGAGACTCTAAAATAGAGAACCAAATAACCTGTTAGAGCTTCAAAAAAACCAAAAAAAAAAAAGTCACTCAAAAGCCTCTTTTAGAGAGTTTGTAGTAAAACATTTAGCATTCTATCAAATTTCATAAATAGCTTGTTTTTAATTTAGGGTAAAATACAAACACTTCCCTCGAGGTATTAGTCAAATATAGTCAACTCTCTGAGGTATTTGAAATTACATATTCCCCCTTGGTGACTAACGGGGTTAAAGGAAAATGTCAAATGACTGCTATAACCTTATCCAGCCGATTAGAAACTATCTCCCTCCTTTATTCACTATTCACCAATACCACTAAAAATTAACATCCAAAAATTAGTGAACCACCATCACCCAAAACCACTAAAAATCATCACCCACCATCGCCAAAAATTAATTTCAACATTTTAATTTTTTTTTCACATTATGTTAAAAAAGAGAAATGGAAAGAGATTGCTAGGGTTTGAAAGCATTGGGGATTTAGGGAGACATTATTATTCTTGCTTTTTGTCAATGGTGGTGAGAGTTAGTTGTCAAATTGAGAAAAAAAAAGAGAGGTGGTGGTGGTGGTCGTCAACTCCGTCGGCAGAGTGAGGAGGAGGTTGTCGGCGCTGCTGCAACGACGGCTGCAGTGGCCATAGCGGTGGGGTGGGTTTTGGGGTTTTAGGATTTCGATCGGGTGGCATGGGTTTTGGGGTTTTGGTTGTGGAGTGGGGTAGGTTCTAGTTTTGGACATCCATAGGTTGGCATGGGTTTTGGGGTTTGGGGGTTTTAGTTGTGGGGTGGGGTTTGGGGTTTCAATCATGGGATGGGATGGGGTGGGGTGGGTTTTGGTGTGAGTGGGGTAGGTTCTGGTTTTGAGAGAGAGAGAGGGGGGATGGGATTTGGAAATTGGTGCCGTTGGAGGAAATTTTTAGGGTCTAGACTTTTAGTGGAAAGAAGAAGAGGGTGCCTAGAATTAGAGGGTATTTTTGTCAATTAAATTTATAATATGATGATGTAAGCAAAATACTTTCAAAACCCTAAAATAGATTCATTAATTGAAGTGGCAATCCCCACTGGAGGAAATTTTTAGGGTTTAGTCTTTTAGTGGAAAGAAGAAGAGGGTGCCTAGAATTAGAGGGTATTTTTGTCAATTAAATTTATAATATGATGATGTAAGTAAAATACTTTCAAAACCCTAACATCCAGTTAACACTAGGGGTTATTCGTTATGCAAATTTGAATCTTAAGGAGCGGGATGTAATTTCTAATGCCTACTGTATCAATACCTCGAGGGAGGTGTTGGTAATTTACCCTTTAATTTACTAGTTCACCATTGGCCATTGCACTATCTATATATGAATAAGGCATTAGTAGTTACACATCTATAAAATGAATGTGGTAGAATCACAGTGTTTGCATTTATTACCTGCCCTTGTATTTAGAAATTTGAAATTTTCACTAATGATTATCTCTTAATGAGCAATAAATTTTTAAAAAGAAGAAACATATCCACTAGAAGGCTAAATGAGATCTTCTCAATATAAGATATTATCTGTCTCATTTTTTTTAATAATAATTTTGACGCCTTCTCTACTTGTGCCAGTGCATTATATTTTTATAAAATGAAATAACAACATTTACCTCTCGGTTATTGCATAAGACAATAATTACCTGGACCTGATAAAAAAAATGGAATCAGTTCTCAAGGCCATTGTCATTTTGACATTTTATAATGCATCAGCTGCTATGTGCTACCTTGTTAACTTCATAATATCTCCATATCTTTAACTATATTATCTTTATATAACTTATGCTCTATATCATTCTAAAATTGCTTACCTATGACATGTGCATGCGTTTATACACATTGACATTAGTGCTTACTTAATACTTACACACATTTTCTGTTCATGGATGTACTTTACCTTTCATTATTATTTATGTAAGTCTCTCTCTCTCTCTCTCTCTCTCTCTCTCTCTCTTGTGGGGGTTGGGGAGGATAATATGTTTTTCAATTGCAAATAACACACATCCCACTTGCCATGGCTGCTAGTAGCCCAACAACATCACGCCCCCATGATTTACGAACTATAGAATGAAATCATTTGTGAAAACCATTATGGTCAATATGATAAATACTTTTTGTTAATTAGAAGGAAATCCATTTTCTTTTTGATAAGGAAAAGTTAAGAGGAATCAATGTTGTGGCCGGGCCAGAGATGCATCAAAAGTTCTTTTTACATAAAATACACGCATTATGGCGAGGATCAAGCTCAGATTTATGAATAACCGGCCTTTGTATAAATTAACCTTGAACACTATTTATCGTGAAGGACGATGCTCCGTTATTTTGTAGTCTCCAGGAGAATATGCCTGTACGCTTCTTTCAAATTGTACAAAATAGGCAAAACTATCCACCTTTTGTGACTTATGAGTGTTGATTCTACAAGCTCACTATTTACAATGTATTTCCTGGATAGACCTTTGCATAGTGCATTTGAAGATCAATGGTGTCCAAGTACAAGAATAGAAAGTACAGTAGAAAATGGAAATCCTTTCAATTCGGCTATCGATTACGGTTACTAGAAATCATATTCACTATGGTTAATATTTGTCAATAAATTGTCATAGTGGTTTGTAGAGAAATATTGAGTTTTTGTGTGCTTTCTTGGTCTAAACTAGTGTTCATATTATATTTTAGATTTGATATTACTTGAACAATATTTTAGATTAGATTTTACCCTTGTATTCATTTCTACTTCAGTACATTCCTATAATGCAACTTGTCAAGACTGATTATAGCCATCAAGGCATCAACCTTTCAGTCCATTATTTGGTGTTTCTAAATTTATTTCTTTGCTTTCCTTCAAAGCAAGCAAATAAGGAAAAAAATCTTATTTTGGGTGTTTAAACTTTTGGGTGTTTAGGTACCCTATATTTTCCACATTGAGCATGCTAGTTCAGTTGTGATCCCATCCTATTGCCTTTTCTGAAGAAAGGTTTTGACTTTTGTGGTATTCAGCAACAAATTTTCTCTATTCAAGATTTTGAGGCCTTGGATGTCATTGTTGCTTATGTTTCATGACATAGTACATTGGATGTTTGGTAAGATTTTAGACAAAGTGGACTAAACTTTCTTTTATTTAGACCCTAATTCTCCAATGCACTCAAAAGAAATAGTTTTTGAAATACTGAGCCACTTAATCTTCTATTGAAGTGGAATTTGACATTATTTTTTATTACATAATTCATCTATATGGGTGAAGACATACTAAACATTTTAGCAATTTCCTTTTGTATGCATACCATCGAAGTGTATATGAGAACATCATCCTCTATCTTGTTGTGTGCCTGAGTTTTTGACAATATTCATAACCGAAAAAACTTGCTCACAACTCTTTGAATCAATGAAAATTGTTATTTTTTTATTAAAAAAATTAAAATTTGTTTCTCTAAAGCACTATTGTTTCTGTTCAACTAATTTCTTTTGATAAAATAATCCTCCCCAACTCTTCCTTCTTCACCACCCTACACATCTTTTCATCAAAAGACATCCCTTCTCTCCCATCCTTTTCATCCAATGCTTTTATGTTCTCTAGTAACCTAGAGATTCTCACCTCTACCTCCCAAACTCTTTGTTGTTCCATGAGTTTAGGCTCTTCAACAATTCAAACTTCTTAGTAAACCAGAAACTCAGACTACCATTTACAAAATAACTCTTCCACCACTGTTGCATCATGTTCACAAAACCCTCCTTTCTAGAACCAAAAAAAGAAGAAGAAGAGGGGACTTGAGAAAGACCATCACAATCAAGTGGGATAGGGACATGGTCAGAGATAGGCTTATAAAGGCAAGAGTGGCACAGAGCTAGAATGTGCTCCTCCCAATGTGAACTTATTAAAAATCCTATCAATTCTAAACATAGGGGGCGATTGTTAAGCCCAGTGAACCTACCTCCATCTAAAGGCAAGTCAACTAATGAACTTTGAGAATCCTCTCATAGCACTACCAACAAACTCATAGTTTGGTAATTCTTCTGGGAATTGGATAACATTAAAATTTCCTCCCACACACCAAAGGGAACTCTGAAAAGCTAACACCGAAGAAATCTCCTCCCAAAAGCTCGCTCTATCACAGGAATTTGAAGGACCGTAGACACTAGAGAAGTCCTACATGAAGCTATCCTCAACATATGGTAGAACATTACACTATCATGGCCAACTATACTAAATCCTTTATCATATTAAAAAAATTACTTCACTTGGAGGGCAGATAGCGGGAATCGAACCCGCATCTTCTCCATGGCAAAGTGGAATCTTACCAAAACTCCTAAAATAAAGGCTAATTATCAACTACTAGAACATTACTATGGATACCCCCACTGGGCCATCAATGCTACATTTTCTTGAGTATACCAAACATTTCTAAGTTGGAAACAAGGTTTTAAATCACGGTATCGGCTGGCGTAACGGTCGCGGTCGCGTGTAACGGATATCAGGCGTATCGGTCAACCCGTAACGGGAATCGGGCGTCGCGGACGTGAATTTTTTTC
>JAULJZ010194813.1:0-20445 GCA_032270985.1 Heliamphora pulchella | reverse complement strand
ATTGATTTGCATATATTTAATATTCATTATTTTGATTCATTAAATGGTGCGATCTTATATGGGTCTATATTCCCGGTAAGTTGGATAGCGGTATTATTTATATGGTAAATATAATTATTGACGAAATTCACGTCCCGAAAGATCCGGATTGACGATACCCTATTAAGAAAGCTTATAAGTTTTTACCAGACCAAACCCTACAACTGCATTTGATTATCCGACGGTCACATAAGTTAAGCGGAAGGATTTTAGGAATATCATAGTGCAATTATAGTTATTTAGTGATGTGAACTGTTTAGTATTTTATGAAAATTGCAGAAACTGCTACTGATTTTTCATAATTGCAGATATCGCTATGAGGTTTTCTTAATTGTAGAAACCGCTGATACGTATCTATATTCCATTGGAAGTCTTTGTCACGCTCCAAACTCCAGGTCACGTGAAAAGCCACGGAACAACCACCAACACCAATTTTATGAAAATATAGGTTTTCATACATATCAAATCAACCCGTTGAAACCAATGGAATACCCAAGATGTATCTCTCATAAACAAAAGACATACAGTTCCAACATGCATACAGTATATCGCCTTATGGCGTACAAAACCTGCCTTCAAGATCAGGCATACCAAAAAAGAAAACTACTAAAAGTCTTCTGTCATATGTCATCACAGGCACCACAAGATCTACTCAAGATCATCCTCCATGTCATCACCTGAAAATGGTTTTATACAAAAAAATCCCACCCGTGAGCTGAAGCCCAATAGAAACAGACTATAAAGCTGTAAAGTAGGCAAGATATGCAATCATAAGCATATAGGCTCAACCACAGGAACCAAAAAGGTTTTTCCAACCCAAAATCACAAGTTTTTCCATCAGGCCAGCATAAGCCTCAAACGGTTTTACTTCATAAAACGCCACATTTCCATTCTCAAAACCATGCATATCATATAGTGGGAGCTAACTCGACCACAGAGCTGAAAAGATTTTATATCATAAAATCCCAAATTTTCCCACAACCCTCCAAAACAGTTTTCCCTTCACAACCAATCATTTAAAAGATGCAAAACAACATTTTACAGTTAAAGGAAAACAATAACCTAAACATGACTTTCCCACTCGGATCACACACCGAGGAAAGACAAAAATAGATTGCTCCACTCAGGCTACACCACCGAGGAGAAAGGTAAAACAGCATTTTTCACTCGAAACACACATCGAGGAAAAAAAATAAAATTGAAAGCTGTAATAAAACGGAAATCAAAACTCGTTCCCTCACGGAATGTACCATCGTGAAAAAAGAAGAAGAATATGATCCTATGTACCGACTCAATCACAAGAGGATAGAGGTAGAAACTATAGACTCTTGTCCAGTATCTAACCCCCAGATATCGTGGGATCGCCTAGTTACACACAAGTTCTATATGAAGCACCATGAACGTAACCACTCAATTTACGGGTTATGACCCTAAGGGAGTTGAGCACCCATCCGTCTCAATTTATGGGGACTAATCCGAAGGACCTGAGTACCTACGCTGCACACATTTTCGAACTTACACCGAGAGCAACTCGTGTCAAATACACGTCATCCTGGTACATCTAGATAATCTTCTAAAAATATTTTTCAAACCGGTACAGTATACATGTACATAGATCCATCCATCACCAGGAGATCAAAACAAAATATTTTCAAAATGTTTTTCTCCGTTTTCAACAAAACGTTTCAAAACCTGAGACTCAACCCCAAGGGTTAGCTCCAAACCTCGAAAACATAAAATGCCGAGATTTTCACAAAATCCATCATTTTTCACCGTTTTCGAGAACACCATTTGAAAATCATAAAATCACAAAACCTCGTAATTCCATCGGATAAACATCCCACGATGAAAGCCAGAACCAAAAACGTCAAAAGTCTCAAAACTGCTCAGACCGATCGATCGATCCCAACCCAGTTTTGGTTTCTCAGAAAACAGGTCAGGTTTTCAACAAAAAACATGCATAAACATGAAATTAAAACCCCCAAACACCTATTTTGATACCCATGGGTACACACAAACCCAAAACAACCATTTGAATCCGAAATCATTCAACAAAAACGACGAAAAATGATTTTAAACCAAAAACCCGATTTCTCAAACATAAACACCTTTTTCATGCGTTTGAAACGTGAAACAACTTATAATTACATATGACACCCTAAAACATCTATACAATCTAGAATCCTACATCATAGGGTCACAAACCCGAAGCTTTACCAACCGGTGAAAAGCCAAAGCCGCCAAAACACAATTCCATTGGGATGAAAGTGAAGCCCACGGTGAGTACTTCAAGAATTTGCCCTCTAATCACCAAGATCCGAGCCCGAACACACCCAAAGCCTAGAGAGAAGGCAGAGCTAGGGTTTTAGGATTTGAGGAGAGAAAAGAGGAAGCTTACAACATAAGCTTTGCACAAATTCCAACCATTCCACTGCCTTTTAAAGCATTTTGTCCGAACAGACCGATCGATCGATCTCTTAACCGATCGATCGGTTAGCCATTTTATTACACTGTTGTCCCAACTTCAAATGATGATATCTCTCTCGTCCGAACTCCAAATAGGGTCATTCTTGTGCTCAAACTGAAGCCCCGAAAGTCTACTTTCCAATGGTTCAAACTTCATATCAAAATTAATTTTGTACAAAGAGTTATAACCAAAAAGGTAAAGGTATGTCACTTTTCTTCACACGCTTTTCACATATTTTCGTCCAAACATCTCTTAGAACCTCATATTCTTCCCCGAACATATCTTTCACGTGTATGCATGTTCAAAACACTCACCCACAACATCATCGAGGTCACGTTTAACTCTTACCCCATCATCACTTAATCGTTTCCCAAAAAGAAATAGGTTAGGGTCTCACAACTCTCCCCCTCTTAAAGGAATTTTGTTCTCTCTGGAGTCGCGTGATTGTGTTGTTGCTCGTGGATTGGCGTCGTGTCAACTTTGAGTTGGTATGGTTAACATCAGTGGGGTGATGGTGTGGTATCAAAGTCAGTGGTCGTTTGATGATAGTCAGAACTCGAGTAGAATTGTGCGTAGAGCATGCGGTTTCATGTGACTGATGTTAGGGCTTGACGTCGTGTGTCTAGACATGTGGAGATGGTCCTTGGTGTGCATGGTGAGATGCGGCTGAGCCAGTTTGTGGCAGTAGGAACGAAGTGGTAATCTCTATGTTCTGAAATAGAGAGTGTTTAGGACTAGGTTCTATAACGGATTAGTCTTGTGCGATGTGCTTATTGCTGGAGTGGTTTGAGTTCGGCGAGAGTCAGGTTTTGAGGATTGGCGGCGTGAGTTGGATTTTGATCCGGTGTTCTAGTGATGTTTCCTGGATGACAGTGATGTTAGTGGGGCTTGCACGTGTGAGTAGTTTGTGTGAAGACTGAATCTTCTAGCCGTGTTTTCCTTGTATGACAACAGGTTTGGGTTTTCAGTTGTTGGGGCTTTTCTGCTATTGTACAGTATTTTCCTCTATAAATACAAGACTTGAACCACTCTTTCCCCCTCCATATTTTCAGCCAAGAAAGTGGTGAGAGACCAGATTTCTTAAGTTCTTGAGGTGTTCTTCAAGTGTGGAGAGAAAAAGAAGAAGAAGGAAGGAAAAATAGATGAGGAATCCACGAAGGAGCAAGAGGGTTGTACAAAACTAAGTTCTAACTCTTCACCCACTATCACCTACTCTTTCTAAGTAAATACTTCAAAACTCTCTAATTAGAATCACCATAAACTCCCTCAATCCATCTCTAAAAATAGAACCAAGAACAATAATCGAAACTAGGAAGGAAAATGCATCATGGTATAAAAACATGGGTTGTTTATGTTTCTTGTGACTTGTGGTGTGTATGCTTACTAATGTTATTGAGTTTTGTGGCTTTTAAGAGTTCTGGAACAATGATTTATAAGTGCCTAATACATAGATGTAAGGAAAATAGCTCAAATCTTGACACTCAACTTGCTAGGTAGTTAGGACATATAATGGCCTGAGATTTGTAACTTTTGAGCTCTCTGCCACGAATTTTGAAAAATTATAACTAAATATAAACAAATGATCTAAATGTATTCTTTATATCCAGACCTAAGTTTTGGTGTTATCTTCCATCTAAAATTTGTTTGAACTATTTTGAATGAATAGAACTTGAGATATAACATTTTTGCCAGAAGGTGTCAGTTTCAGACCAGTCATTATTGCTGACCTAAAAACTCTATTTTAAAACGTGATTTGAGCTCAGATCAAAATATGAAAGTTATAGATAACATATATATCTAGCTTCTTACCAACTATGAGCCTAAAATATTGAGCTTTGACATGTCAAATTACCTCTGAAAGTCACTAATGTGGTTTATTGAAAAACAGAACTTTCTGTCAGAGATTTTTGTGCAACTAAAAACTCTTGTGTTCTGGTGATCTTCTTCAAAAGTGATTTTCATAAAAAATGTAAATAACATACTAAACTAATTGCTGTCCAAAAATAAGGTTTAAACTCCCTTGAATGATCCCCCAAACCATTTTCAAACCCCCTGTTGAAAACTGAATCTGTTGTGTGTTTAAGGGCTGTTTGACACATTCTATAAAATGACTTATTTATGTAACTTTTTCCAAATAACTACCCCGAGCACTATTCATGAGTCTTGTAGGAGGCATATTAAAATAAAACATATCCAAAATTGAGATCACCTAGACTTGAATTGATACCCCAAAACTAAAACCAATTGAGACCCCTTTTTTGTGATTTTTTCTGTAAAATGTTGAACCGTTTTTACTTATATGAATTAATTCACCTAGTTGCCTTAGGAATTGATTTAGTGTTAAACATAAAAATTGTAAAGAATATTTTTATCTAGGTTGTGGCCAAAAACCAAAACTGAACTCTAAGTCTAAAGAACCCAAATAACTGCTATAGTTTGCAAATAGGTGATTAAAAGTTGACTTATAAATTGTTAAGTGTATAATAAAGCTTGTTTTGATTGTGTGACTTGTTTTATATGTTTTACTTGATTTAAATGAGATGAATAATGAATTAATGTAAGTTTATGATGAACGTGACTATGCCATGAAATTAGAATTGTGTTTTGAAAGTTGTACTTCACGCTCCAACTTGTGGTACTTTATGCTATGTTGGTTTATACCTTACCATACCTAGTATATACCATGCTATAAATAATTGTACCTTGAGATGCATGTTGAACCACCATGGGTATTATCATTGTCACACTCATAACATGTTGGAGTCTATCTTGTTCACAACGTTGTGGGTTTGGGAATATTGGAGTAACCACTTCTTTGATTCTAAATCTAGGGCATTTCTAGTTGTCGATTTATATCTTGTTTTAGGCGTTGTTCCTGGTATACACCCTGGGTACGTCCCCGGTGTATGAAAATTGTTTATAATGAAAATTTATTGGGCACCATGGGTTCGTCGCTAGCATCTCGTCCTTCGTAACTTACACTTTGGGTTGACACCGCGCGAGCATCCCTAATCTTAAAGTGGGTTATTTGGATAAGTGCACGAAATGATTTGGCTAGTTCGGAGAATGTGACCCGCCCCCACGCCGTTTTTATTAAGTAAAACAGCTGTGGCATGAAGCCCGATGATGCATTTACTATTCGCAACGAGGTCCGTGGATAAGTTTGGTGATCAATTACCCATTAAGTCTATTCTTGTAATTCTCGATATGAAATTCATATTATGATCCTAGGCGTATGTTGGGCTGGGCATCTTGCACTACATTGCACTATCACTCTTTCATATTTAGCTATCTTTGCAATTACCTGCTCATCATGCTGTATATTTTAAATCTTGCCAGCTTCTTTGATCTACAACTATTTAAAATGTTGGACGATACGTGTTATGGCGAATTTGTGTTGTGAGACCTGGTTAGAAAATTTGGAGTATTTTACTTCTGAGTTTCGACTAACGGAATTTACGCCACAAGTGAAAAGTAAGATTTATCAGAGGAAGATTTTTTCACAGAACCCTAGTATTTTGAGGAAGAAGGGTACGAGGAACCTCAAGAGTTCAACACAGCTCTCGAGGAGCAGTAGATTACTTTCCGTTTCCTTTTGTTAATCCAAGATACTTTGCGCTTTTTGTTGGATGACTGTGATAACTATTCTAATTCTAATGTTCCACCAAGCTTTAAGTTCCTATTACGCAAATTAAGTACTTTATTATCTATGAATGAATGGTTAGAATATCATTTATTTATACTTATATATGTCCCGACATGCCCGAAAGCCAAGGCATCACAACAGATCTATTAAAATACTGTGCTACAGCCATACCGATGGTGCCCCCAATTCCATCTAAGACTATGAACTATAAACTTATATTTCATAAAAATTAGTAATTTGATCTTCCGTGTGTACGCCGAACTCTACACATCAGATTGACTACTATGTAAAATAAAAGACACACATGCACAATATTAAATAAATAATGAAACACAAATATTGCTCATAAAGATTCTCATTAAAATGAAAAAATAATTTTTATTAATAAATTAAAAAAATCAAAAAATCCAAACATGGTTTTTATTATACAACACAAACAACTCCAAAGTCGTAGGCCAACTAGGCTCTAAAAGTCTTAGCCCAGTTAGGCATTTAAAGTCTTGGCTCGACTAGCCACTCAAAGTCTTGGCTTGGCCAGGCACTCAAATTCAAAGTCCTGGCTTGACCCGACACTCAAAGTCAAAGTCTTGGCTCGGCTAGGCGCTCAAAAATCCTAGCCTGGCTAAGCATTCCAAGTCCTAGCCCGGCTAGGCACTCAAAGTCTTGGCTCAATCAGGCACTCAAAGTCTTGGCTCGGCCAGGCACTTAAAATTAAAGTCCTAGCTCGGCTAAGCACTCTAAGTCCTAACCCAACTAGACATTAAAGTAACATAGTTGATTGAGCTTCGCGACAGAAACCCAAAGCACATGGAGCTTTCACCTCATCCAAAAAGAGCATGTAAAAGCTAGAGGCTTATTGTAGGGGGGAAATCTTTCGCTGACAAAACCCATTATCACACACCACCAACCCATTCTGACAGGGGATGAGATAATACAGGAGGTTACTCTCTCTCTCTCTCTCTCTCAATTGGTATCTCTATATAGACATTCCCTCTAAGCAGAGGGAAGGGAGATCTTAGGCATACATTTTGTATCCCTCAATACACTGTAATTTTTTCTGTCAAAGCTCTAATTAACTTGGGTATCGGAGGGCCTCCCACTTGCTATCGCCCGAGAGGCTTATTTTGCAAGAATCTGGCGTGCGCAACACGAGAGAACTTCGTCATTTTTCCCTTGTTGGGCTTATCTTTTGTATTTTGTAGGTATTTATTTTTTATGTTCGCACAAAACTTATTATAAAAAGCTGATGCAGGGGAACACATATACAATAAAGAAACGTTATAAGCACTTGGATTAATTGTTTCAGAATCAATGCCGAAAATAAGAAATAAAGATAAAATTTTGAATTCGTTGATTCAAAAATGATTTTCCAACACAAGAACATTCTTCAACCCGTTGATTCTTTATTAATACCATGATTAAAGGCATCAAAATATTTGTTAATTTACACTGAACACCAAAAAATCTGAAAAAAAAAGACAACACTCTCAAATTTTTATTAATCAACTACCGAATGGCCTCATGACAAATACAACTTATTTATAATAGTAAAATTCTAAATAAAAGAAATTAACCTATTAAGAAAATTAAATCCTATCAAATTTCTAATTAGCAAAAATTAACTTAAAAATATAAATTTAAAATAAACTTAATTTTGACTACTAAAAATATATAAAAACGTAATAAAACAAGTGGCGCTAAAAAACCCCTATTAAAAAACTTTATTATCAAAATTAAATTTTTTCAAATTATTGGCTACATAAAAAATTAATCCAAATAATTTAATATTTTTTCTTCTTATTTAAAAAAAAACTAAAATCTCCTAAAAATTAAACTATCTAGACATCTAAAAATAAAGCCTCATTCGAGCATAATCAACATGGGGTAGAAATGTATTGGTGTTGCAACGCGGTGTCACACGCAGGCCAGGTCGTAGGTTTCACATCTAATACAAATCTGATACATCATTTTTGAAAATTATTTTATTTTCCAAATCGAACAATTCATTCGAACTCTATCAAGGACCAGCGTCGAAAACACTCAATTAGAGCCTATTCAAATCATTGATGATGCTACTGTAAGGCGAAAGTTGCTTCTACCAAACGAATATAATGCTGCATAATTTTCCACAGAAATGCACCTTTATCTGGAAGAAGCAACTCTTGCCTGGCAATAGTGATGCGCTTAATCATTGACACCTGCTCACCCTTAACGTCTCCTCCCCTCCCTGTCTCCCTCTCTTCCCAGATGCAGGGAAGCCATGGCGGTTCCTCTCTACTCCTCAAAACTCCCCAAACCCCCCTTTTCTTCTTGCATTTCTCTCTCTATCCTTTCTCCCTAACCTTGTCTTCCCCCAAATTCCTAATTCGGATCCGCAGAACTCTCTCTATCTCTCTTTTTCTATATGTCTTTCTCTCTCTTTTTCTCTTCCTCTCTTTCATTTTTTCTATCAGAATTGTGTTTTCTGATTCCTCATAATAATTGAAATACATGTTTTTCTCTAGCCTAAAACGCTGATTCTTGCTATAGAAATGGCGGTGGTGACTGGAGATCGGTACCTGGAATCATTGGTGAAGTTTGTGGAGAGGCAAGCGGGGCCGCTGATCGAAGGAACCCTAGTTCTGAAGCTGAACCCTGTGGGTCTACACTACGTGCAATCGAGGCTTGAAGCGCTTAACGAGCTCGAGGGACTGCTCGCTGGAGCTCCGGTCGATTACCTCCGGGCTTACGTATCTGACCTCGGCGATCACCGCGCGCTCGAACAACTTCGGCGAATTCTGCGCCTCCTGACGTCTTTGAAGGTTGTTTCGGTGTTGCCGCCGCCTGCCAGAGACCCGACGCCACTCTCGTTGTTGCCGTTTGGACGATTGAAAGTTCTGGAGCTTCGTGGATGTGATCTTTCAACTTCGGCTGCTCGAGGGCTTCTTGAATTGAGACATACATTGGAGAAGATTGTCTGTCACAATTCAACTGTGAGTTTATTTCTTGACTGTAGTTTACATTCTGTTTAATTGCTGATTGATCTGTGTCGTTCAGTATCAAAAATAAATATTTAAATTTAAGAATTAATTACTAACTTATAGAATAGTGGCTAAAATTTGGATATCGTTTCACAGTGATTTAATAGACGGTATTACAATTTGTTTTATAAAAACTTTAGATTCACTTTTTCTTTTTGAAAAATAGATTGATTTAAATCTATTAAAAAAATTTGAAATTAAATAAGCCGAAATAAAAGATAAGATTTGGATGAGAGAAGATTTTCCTAAGGTTTGAATCCACCCTAGCCAGTATTTAATTTCATTCAAACTCTATTTCATTCAATCAATTCAATCTAATTCAGTTGCGACTACAAGACCGATATGAATTATCAAGAGAATATACCCGAACTTGGCATATTCTATCTAAGATTGTGGCACGGATTGTCTGAAGCGCAATCCGTCCTATCGAAGCATATGATATCTCATGTTCGGAGTTCGAGTCTGAAAAGAAAACAGTTGCATAATCTCATTTTCATAATTATAGAAAATAAAAATAGAAACTAAATAATTAAATTAAAAACCCATTGATCAAAAGTCAACGTCTAAAAAATCATACAACGAATTGAATCTAAATTGAAAACGAAATAAAAGTTCAAACTACTCCTAAAATACTAACTAGAGATTCATCATCCCCTAGGAAAAAAGAAAGTTTAGTTTCTCATATTGCGGCTCAAATCCATGCAAAGAAGAAGAACATTAGAATCCCAAGCCTTCGTCTTCATTTTCTCGACACTTTTCGAGCCTCCAGAGCTGTCTCTAGATGAGTCTTCAACTCTATCCTCATATTTCAAAATATTTGGACCTGATAACCCATGCCTTCTATTTATAATAATGATCCAGGCCCCTTGATTGCAGAGTTTGATTTTGACTATGACTGCTCATTCTATCCGAACGGTTCCTGTTCCGTTCGTACGGTTTTGCTCCAGTAGGTATTCCGTTCGGATGCGAACCAAGTCTGTCCGGAGGCATTTGTTTTTGCCATTGTTTCGTCCGGATGCGGATATATTCGTCCGGGCGAAAATGCTTCTGTTGAATTCCCATTCGGACGCGGTTGAGTCCGTCTGGACGGAACTTTTGCATTAATTTCCTTTTTGTCCTTTGTCTTATTTTTGCCCCTTTTTACACAAACCCTTTTTCCTTTCGTATCACCACCTTTGACTCTGTTAACAAAAACACTACAAAATACATTATTAAACACAATATTGAGGCTTAGCACAGTATATTTTGTAGGATTAGATTGGCACTTTTACGTAGCGATCACACCCCCCAACTTATACTTTGCTAGTCCTCAAGCAAAGCAAACAAACAAAAAGGAAAGACTCAACCCACGGATCCCACAAACGATTTTGAAGAGTTTAAAAGCAAACTTTAGTTTTTTTTTACCTCCGACAGCGAATTCGTATGTGTTCTTGGTCATTGCCATTTTTACAAATTATTTGCCACAGACTTGAACTTAGCGTGAACTTAGCTTGTGTTGACTCGGCCACTTTTCTTAGTATTATGCTTCTGAATGATAGAAGTTCAAACTCCTACCAAAACTATGTTTTGACATCAATTCTCACTTGGTATTCACTCACAATAAATCACTCAGAAATAGGCTCATTTATAGGTGCACTAGTAGTATGCAACGGAGGTTATGTAAAAATAAATCAAAGATATGCCCGCGTACTTAAGACTTTAAATTTAAGGAGTGAACCTTAATCTCGTGATTTGAATACCAAATGTTAAGAATATCAAATAGTAGCTTTATTTGTCATCTTCACTTAATTATTTTCATACATCAGATCATGTCATTCTTAGGATCAAATGCGGCTTTATTTTTGGTTGGTAGGAAAAATCTGTATCTGGGCTAGGGTTTAGTGTATATAATGTCCTGTGATAGGCTATTTGTTAAACACCACTCATTTTTTTTCCAATGGTTATTTATCTTCACCATTCCCTAAGGCTAGCTTTTTCCTTGATTGATCCACAAAGTCTCGTATTTTACCAATTTATTCGATTATTCATTTTTTTTTTTTACTTTTCACTTTTCCACCCTTTTTTGGTTGCCTGCTTTATTTTTTTATATGGCCATTAATATGTTCGTATGACATTTTCAAGTGTAATAGGGAGACTAAAGAAACGGCTTACAGGTAAATAGGGTTCAACGGGAGAACTAGGGTTAATTAAATAGCTAGAATACGAACATGCTAAAAAATAAAAGGATGGCCTAAAATCATTTCCCAAGTTGAACATGATCTTTTGCATGGCCCTTATTTTCAGAAAATTTCAAATAAAGCTTACAATGATCATTTTCAATTTTTGGCCAAAATTAATGAAGAACGAGATTATTCAACGACAAATGCACGCTGAAGAATTTAAAATGTGAGTAAATGTAAAAATATCCCTTAGAAAAGAAATAATGTCTGAAAACTCATTGGGGTCAAGTCTCCACCTTATTGTTTTTCAAATTGTTCTTACTACCAACATCCATTAGCATGAAACCAATTAAGTTGCTAAGTGTGCAGTGCAAATTCTACTAAGTGTACAAGTTCATGGTTTATTTTTTGTAAAAATTTTAGTATGCCCACAAATTTATACTCCTTTTAAATTCGAGGTATTAAATTTACAGTTTAGATTTTTAAACTCCCAAAACTACACAATTTTTTTTTAACAAGTGCGAACATTACCCCCCAACTTGAACAAGACACTGTCCTCAGTGGATAAAGACAAGCATGACATAAAAAAAGAGGGAGTACACCTATGTAAAAAAAATGTTGCAATCCAAACTATTTTATATCCTGTAAGAAAATCTCCATACATCCAGGCATAATAACGATAAAATAAAGGAGAAAGAAGTACAGGTGATATAATAAAAATTGTAACATTTATTTTATTGATAAAAAACTGTGTACATTAAAAAGAAAATAAAATTTGCCCAAATGGCCTACATACTGTGGGGATACTTGTGGTAATAGCGAAAAAAATCTAAAGACAAAAAGGAGGAGGTGGGACAGGTCCTTGCGAGGAGCCAGGCCAAAGTGCGCCAGGAGCAAACGGAGCTATTCCTGGGTTGTGGTCTATCCCTCCTCCAGACAGCCCAACCAAGCGTTCAAAGCGTGAAAGGCATTCTTAGTGAAGGTCCATGAGGAGGAGGGTGGGAGGGAGAGGACATAGGCACTCTATCTCCCAACTCACCCGGCTCCTGGGCCGGGGGATGTTTGGAGTTGGCATGGCTACTCAGCGAGAGCCGGCTCTTCGACTAACTCTCCTCTGAATATTTTTGAGGCGTAAGGTCTGTGGATTCGGTAGGAGATAGGGCAAAGGGGTAGGGGTGACTGGCAGAGGCCCGCAAATTAGAGGGAAGATGAGGTTGGCGTAAGGCAGCTTGCGGTTGCGCGGCTGCATGATGAATTTCTTCATTTCCCCAACATCAGACGTGAGATGGAGAGTAGGGCATCAGTGCGGAGAGCATAGAGGGCTTAGAGATCAGCGCCCTGTCGCTCATTCTTGTGATCCATCGGGAAGATGAACTCCAAGGGATGACGATTTCGACGAACCATAAAGGTTTGGCAAGATCGCCATGGCGTGCAAAGGTGTTCCCGCATGGTGCTCGACCCTCGGTAATGGCCAGGGCCATGTCGACTGCGTAAATGGCATTGGGGATGGGGGAGAGAGAGAAGGCAAGAAGAATAGTGAGCAAGGAGAGGAAGGGTCGAATTTATAGAGGTTGGGCCATTCCATCCGGACGCTCTTGAGTCTGTCCGGATGGTTTGACAACAAAAACTCTTTTGTTCAGGCGAAAGTGATTTTGTCTGGACGGAATTGGAGTAGAAAGAATTTCGTCCGGATGCGGACCAGGTCCGTCCAAACGGAATCTGAAGGGGCATGGTCTGACAAGTCACGATGGTGTGGGGGCATTAATGACGCATGGGAATCAGCACATCCGTTTGAATTCCGTTCGGACGCAATTGCGTCCATTCAGACACAATTGATTGAGGCATTTATGAAGTCAGTTTAGCAGCTAAAAAGACATGACTATTCATATTTTGTCCGGATGTAGGTACGCCCATTTGGACAGTTTTTATTTTGTCATAAATGCATGGGGTTTGAATGTTATAACCGTTGGGATGCAGGTATGTTCGTCTGGATGGTTTTGTTCCTGAAAGTTTTCGTCCGGACGCATATGGGTCTATCAGGACGGTTTTGGCCTATTTATTAATTTTTTTTTATCTTACCTTAATATTAAGCTATGAAAATCTGGGTTCCTTTCTAGTAGGGTTAAGTTTAACATCTTCAGCCAGACAGAGTGTTCGGTCAAGGATTTGGGAGGATGGGGTCCACGAGATCAATGGTTTAGACTGCGAGGTCTATTGAGATGCCTTCAATGAATGGTTTTAGCCGCTGGCCATTAACCATAAGGTGCTTACCGGATTGGGGATTGAGGAGTTGACAGACACTGTTAGGGTAGACATGTGTCACCATAAACGGTTTGTCCCACCGTGATTGGAGTTTGTCGGAAAACAATCGTAGCTTAGAGTTGAATAACCATACCTTTTGGTTTGGCTCGAAGGATTTACGCTGGATATGTTTATCATGAAAAGCTTTTGTCCGAGCCTTATCGGTACGGGAATTCTCATAGGCATTGTTAGGGATTCCTTCGAGCTCGCTAAGCTAAAGCTTCTGTCTAGAACCGACAACGACCATGTCAAAGTTGAAAGTTTTAATGGCCCAAAGCGCCTGATGTTCTAGCTCGACTGGTAAGTGGCATGCTTTGCCAAAGACGAGCCGATATGGGGATATGTCAATGGGTGTTTTGAAGGCGGTCCGATAGGCCCAAAGAGCGTCATCAAGCCTATTGGACCAATCCTTTGATCAGGATGAACGACCTTAGTCATGATGTTCTTGACTTCCCGATTAGATATTTCGACTTGGCTACTGATTTGTGGATGGTAAGGAGTGGCTACTTTGTGAGTGATGGAATATCGTCGAAGTAAGGCGGAGAAATACTTATTAAGAAAGTGTGTCCCGTCGTTGCTGATGATAGCTCTTGGAAAACCTAATCGACTAAAGATGTTGGATTGGAGGAACTTGATCACGACCTTGTGGTCATTCGATTTGGTTGCCACGGCCTCTACCCATTTAGACACATAATCTACTGCTACTAAGATGTATTCGTAGCCGTGTGACGATAGAAATGGTTCTATAAAGTCGATGCCCCAAACGTCAAAGAGTTCAACAACCAGAATGGGATTTAGGGGCATCATGTCGTTGGCGGAAATGGTGCTAGTCTGTTTGCATCGAAGGCAGGCCCGACAGAATTCGTGAGAATCTTTGAAGAGTGTGGGCTAGTAGAAACCGCTTTGGAGAACCTTAGCTGTTGTTTTCTTGCCACTGAAGTGACCTCCGCAGGCTAGGGAATGGAAAAAAGACAGGATGCTAGCCACTTTGTGTTTTCTGGAACACATCGTCAGATCACTTGGTCGGGACAATATTTGAAAAGTTTCAGGTCTTCCCAGAAGTAGAACTTTATTTGGGAAAAGAACCGGTACTTATCTTGTTTGGACTAGTGAGACAGGATTCGACCGACTGCCAAATAGTTGATGATATCGGCATACCAAGGAAGCTGGGTGCCGGTGACTTCTAAGAGTTACCCGTTGAGAAACGAGTCTCGTAGAGTCGTGGAGTCACTAGAGTGTTCAACTATGAGGCGAGAGAGGTGGTCGGCTACGGAATCCTCAGTTCCTTTCTTCTTGTGTATCTCGAGATCGAACTCTTGTAAGAGTAGGATCCAGCGAATAAGTCAAGGTTTGGTGTCTTTCTTAGATAACAAGTGTCGAAGGGTAGCATGGACCGCGTAGGCTACGACTTTTGATCATAAGAGATAGGACCTAAATTTGTCAAGCGCGAAAACTACTGCCAGTAATTCCTTCTTTATAGTAGTATAGTTCAATTGTGCGTCAGTAAGGGTCTTACTGGTGTAGTAGATGGCATGTGGGATTTGATTGACACACCAACCTAAAACAGCTCCTATAGTGTAGTCTGAAGCGTCCCACATGATTTCGAAAGGTAAGGACCAATCGGGTGACTGCATGATGGGTGCCGTCGAAAGGGCATCCTTGAGCTGCTCAAAGGCTCGAAGGCAGGACTCAATCAAAGACAAAAAGTGTCCTTGACAAGGTCACATAGTGATTTTGATATCTTTGAGAAATCCTTAATGAACCGGCTGTAAAAACCGGCGTGTCCTAAGAAGGAGCAAATTTGACGAACGGAGGCAGGGTGTGGAAGTTTGGAAATGAGGTCGACTTTGGCATTGCCAACTTTAATATGCTTTTTCGACATTGTGGCCCAAGACTATCCCCTGTTGAACCATAAAATAGCTCTTCTCCCAGCTGAGCACAAGATTTGTCTCCGTGCAGTGTTTAAGGACCCTAGTCAAATTTTGGAGACAATCTTCAAATGAGGATCCAAAGACTGAGAAGTCGTCCATGAAGACTTCAAGGAACTTCTCAACCATGTCAGAGAAGATTTCCATCATACATTGTTGAAAAGTTGCCGGTGCATTATGCAAGCCAAAAGGCATACGCCGATAGACGAAAGTGCCGAATGGACAAGTGAAGGTAGTCTTCTTTTGATCCTCGGGGTAGACGGGTACCTGATTATACCCGGAGTAGCCATTTATGAAATAAAGGAAACTCTGTCCCACTAAACGTTCTAAGATTTGGTCAATGAAGGGCAGCGGGAAGTGGTCTTTGCTAGTCATGGCATTCAAACTTTAGATAGTCAATACACACTCGCCAACCAGTGGTGGTGCGTGTGGGTATTAACTCTCCTGTGTCATTTTGCACAATGGTGAGCCCAGATTTCTTATGGACTACTTGGGTTGGGCTCACCCACTTACTATTGAAAATGGGGTAGTTTTACAACCTCTTTTAACAGTACCTCCTTCATGTTTGGGTTGAGTCTCCGTTGCATTTCTCGGGTCGATTTTGCATCGTCTTCGCAATGAATGCAGTGCATGCAAAAGGAGGGGTCAATTCCCTTTAGGTCAGCTGCAGACTACCCTTTAGCTCCTCTATGGTCTTTTAGTACCTTAGCGAGTTGACTTTTCTAATCGGAAGTCAAATCGGAGGCTATGATGGCAGGTAACGTGCTATTTGACCCTAAGAAGACGTATTTAAGCGAAACCGGAAGTGTCTTTAGCTCAAACTCGGGTTGTGAATCTAATGAGAGCATAGCAGGTATAGACGAGAGAGGCAGTAGGGACTCAAATCGAGACTTCCATGGTGAAGTGTCTAGATAGCCGGCGGACTCAAGAAGGGAGTTGACATCATTAATGGACTGCTTGACATCAAAGGTGTCAGCTCCAAAATGTGCCAAACATGTCTCTAATGGGTCGTCACCTAATATGAAGGGTAGCACTGGCTCAGTGGCCTCTTCTATGACATCGACTGCAAAGCAGTCGAAGTGTGGTGAGGGCTGTTGTGACTTGTGAGGCATGAAAGATGTTCAAGTGCAGCTTCACGTTCTCGAAAGAAACATCAATCACCTTGGTTCGACAGTTGATACAGGCATTAGCCATAGCTAAAAAGGGTCGGCCGAGGATGGCAGGTGTTTATCGTATGAGATTTAGGTCAGGTTCATTGTCTAGGACGATGAAGTCGACAGTGAAAAGGAACTTGTCGACTTTGGCAAGCACGTCCTCAATGACTCCGCATGGAACTTTAACTGACCGATCAGCTAATTAGAGAGTGACTGGTGTCGGTTTGAGCTCGCCTAACCAAAATTGCTCATACATCGAGTATGGGAGAAGATTGACACTGGCTCTTAGGTCGAGAAGGGCATAATTGATAGAGTGATCGCCGATGACACATGAGATGGTAGGAGTCCCTAGATCTTTAAGTTTGGGAATGGTGTCGTGTCCTATGACAGCACTAACCTGCTCGGTGAGAAGGACTTTTTTCGGGATATTGGTTTTTGACTTACGCTTTGGGGTGCAAAAGTCTTTTAGGAGCTTAACGTAAGAGGGAACCTGTTTAATAGCATCTAATAGTGGCAGATTGATCTTGACTTGCTTGAAAAGTTCAAGCATGTCATCTATTGAGGCTCTCTTCTTACCAAAAGGTGGCGGCTTGTCGATGCGTGTCGGAAATGGGGCTCGGAGTCTGGGTGGAGGTGGAGTCGGAGTCGTCAATGACTCACGAGTAGGAGTAGGTAAGAGAGGTGGTGGTGTGTTAACATGTGCTGAGGGTGTAGGAGATGAGTGAGGCGGGTCGGTCTTGGAGCCGTCAGACGACTTTGAATCGTGAGAGACTGTGGGTGCTGCAGTTTTCTTAGGACGAGTTTCAAGCTCTCATCCATTTCTAAGGGTGATTACAACCTGTGCCTGTTCATGATACCCGCCACTATTGGCTGGGTAACTCTGTACGGCAAACTGACCTTTAGGATTGGTAACTAGCTGGCTAGGTAGTTTGCCGTCTTCTCAGCAATTCAAAGTAGCTGCTAGCTGCCCGACTTGGGTTTCCAGTTTCGCAATGGACTGGGAATGAGAACTCAAAAGTTGGGTTCTCGTATCCAAGTCTTGCAAAGCTTTCAACACTTTCTCCTCAAAAGCTGAGTTTCGAGAAGGGGTTGGAGGTGCAGTTTGATGGACAGGAGGTGGATAGGTTGGTTGATTATAAGTGTTAGGGTACACGGGCCTAGGAGGTGGAGTTGACATATTACCGTGATTGAGTTGCTGTCGCCAGGAGAGGTTTGGATGGTTTCTGTTATTTGAAAGAGAATAATAGGAAGCCGTACCCCAAAAGGATAGGCAAGACTCTTATTTATAATAAAGTTGGACAACACCACTACATCCATATACGCACACGCACTAGATAATAAATAAATAATAATAATACTAATACAATATATATCTAACACCCTCCTCAAACTAGAGCATATATATCTACCATGTCCAGCTTGTTACATAAATAGGAAATACGCGGAGCCGGTAGAGATTTAGTGAAAATGTCTGCCACTTGGTCCCCTGTAGGAACTGACCAAAAAGTAACAACGCCTTTCTGATATTATGTACGGACAAAATGGCAGTCAACCTCAATATGTTTCGTTCTCTCATGAAATACTGGGTTTGTGGCAATATAAATAGTCGAGGTATTATCAACTCAGAGTCTGGTAGATCCTTGAATAGGAAAGTGTAACTCCGTCAAAATCTGCTGTAGCCACAATCTCAGCAGTCGCTAAAATCATGGCTCGGTATTCGGTCTCAGCACTAGACCGAATGACCACAGTCTGCTTCTTGCTCTTCTAGGAAACCAAATTTCCACCAACAAAGATAGAGTAACCAGAGGTGGATCTCCTGTCAAATGTACATCCAGCCCAATCAGCATCAGAGTATCTTTCCATTCCCATATGACTATGATCAGAAAACTGGATACCCTTCCTGGGTTTTTGTGCAAGTACCGAAGGATGCGTAATACTGCTTGCCAATGGGGAACACGGGGATTAGACAAAAACTGACTTACTATACTCACTGGATAAGCAATATCTGGATGAGTCATAGTAGTAAGATAATTCAGTTGTCCCACTGTACGGCGATACTGGTCAGGATCAGAGAAATGCACTCCTTCCTTCGGTTCTAATTTAACATCAGTCTCCATAGGTGAATCCACTCCTTTAGCATTTATATATCCTGCACGCTCCAGAATGTCAAGAACATATTTCCGCTGAGAAATGAACACACATTTCTTATTCCTGGTTACCTCAATGCCTAGGAAATATTGAAGTTCACCAAGATCTTTCGTCCGAAACTTGGTGCCCAGGAATGATTTAAGCGCAGTAATCCCTCCACTGTCACTACCAGTAATAACAATGCCATCCACATAGACAACGAGTAATAGGCATCCCGCTGAGGTATGACGAAAGAATACAGTATGATCCTTTGCAGATTACTGAAGACCAAACTCTTGTACCACAAAACTGAAACGGCTAAACCAAGCCCTGGGAGACTACTTCAGTCATATAAAGAGCGCTTTAATTGACATACATGACTAGGGGACCCCCCTGAGCAACAAAGCCGGGTGGTTGCTCCATATAAACCTCTTCCTCCAAATCACCATGAAGGAAGGCATTTTTCACATCAAGTTGATATAAGGTCTACTGATGAGAAGCAGCCAACGATAAGAACAGATAAACGGAGGCCATCTTTGCAACAGGTGAAAAAGTATCAAAGTAGTCAAGGCCATAGGTCTGAGCATAATCTTTGGCCACTAAACAAGCCTTCAACCGCTCAAGAGAGCCATCAGTACGAAATTTGACGGCATAGACCCACTTACAGCCGATCGCAGTCTTTCCCGGAGGAAGACTTACCAGGTCCCAAGTATTATTAGTCTCAAGAGCATTCATTTCCTCAAGCATCGCTTTGTGCCAACCTGAATGAGAAAGAGTATCGACAACAGAGCAAGGCAACTTATGCTGATCAAGAGTATTAATACCCTGCTGAACAGTAGCAGGTAAACCACGATAAAAAGTAGTATATAAGGGATGATCTCGACAATTACGATAAGATTTGCGTAAAGCAATAGGAGGGTCACTTACCTGGTCAGAGGTTGGATCCGGCTGAGGAGATACTGACTCGAGTAGAGGAGACGTGGTGGAGCCTGGCGACACTGAGGAGTCGGAGGATGATGAAAGAACATGTGCATCGGAGACAGCAGGTGGAGACTCATCAGGAATATCAACCGGGGAACTAGTCACATGAGACGATGCCACTGGTAAATCAGGGGAGGACTGATATAGCAAAATCTGATCTACACCATCATCAACACAGGTGACAAGTGGAGTAGCCGAGCCATAGAATGGGGTGGAGTCAACAAACACCACATCTCGGGAAATAATAAAGCGTCGCAAGTTAGGACTATAACATCTATGTCTTTTCTGAGATTTAAGATATCCCATGAATATACACTTTAGTGCGCGAGCATCCAACTTTGTCACCTTTGGCCTGGTATCTCTCACATAACAGACACACTCAAAGATCTTGAGTGGTAAAGCAAAAGGAATCTGCTGAGAAAATAAAACGGACAAGGGTGTAGCAGCATGTAGGATAGAGGAGGGCAATCTATTAATAAGGTAACTGTAGACAGAGAGAATAGTTTGGAAATAATTTTTCTTATTCATTCAATCAAATCCTGAATCACACTAATATCTACTTATAGAAATTACAAGGGTCTAAACTAAGAAATGAATCACTAATTAGTCTACCTAATAAAGAT
>JAULJZ010194802.1:0-20445 GCA_032270985.1 Heliamphora pulchella | reverse complement strand
AGTTTTCTGATCCGCAATGATTGGCGGTGATCGGCGTCGAGTGAAAGGATCAGAGACGGAGAAGATCAAGATACACTTGACAAACCCTAGAAATTAAAAATTCAAGGTGAAGACTAAGCATCAACTCAACAGTTTGAAGACTCAGCATCGACTCATCGGAGAGGTGCTGAAATAAGTGAGATCAGCGGTGATCGGCGCCGATGAGAGATTAGAGAGCTGCGGTGGGCGGCTGTGTGAGAGAGATCGCAGAGGCGCATAACCGAGTGAGATCGGCGGTGATCAATGAGGGGGATCAGAGAGCGACGGTGGGCGGCAGTGAGGGAGAGAGATCGGAGAGACGCAGTTGGAGTGAGAGGATGAAGAAGCGCAGTGAGAGAAAGAGGGGCTGAGAACAACGCAGTGTGAGCGGCGACGTGCAGAGCGAGAGGCGCAATCTCACCGTTGAATCAAGGCGCAATCTTCAACCGTTAGATCAAAAAGATAAACATCACATCAAATGAGCTAACTTGTAATATAAATTCTAAATTGAACTGGTCAGCATGACAACAAGAGGATATCACCCCTTTTTTTTTCTTTTGACTTCAACCTCTTAACCCTAGTTAATTACAAACGAAATATAAGTCAGACTTCCAAAGTTCCAAACAGCCAAACAAGTTTAGATGTAATTCCACCAATGACAAAGACAGATCAATACAATATTCTTCATTTATGTTGTTATCAAATCATGCTTAGATCAACCTGGGTCCATAGTGTTTAACCTTAAATAGCTCCGGTTAATAATATCGTAACGCAAGCCGGTAAGGTAATTGCGAATTTGTGAACAAACAGCTCTGTAATCAACAATTATGGGTTGTAGAGTACTCTCCATATCAAGAAGCTATATATATCTATATAATAAAATAGCTTAGATTTTTTAAAATGTATAGAGATAAATTATGTTTTAATGGTTAAGATTTATTCTTTATAAAATTCTAAGGTTGATATTTTTACTTACCAAATAAAATTTTTACCCATTTTCAGCTAATAAACATTTTCTAAAATACACACCATTGCTAAATCCTAAAAACTCTTTCAAGACTCTAAAAACTCTCACCTCCCTATCTGTCGATGCCTCTTTAAACCGACTATAATCTTTGTTACGTCGCCGCTGCAATGCTGCCTCCACTACTGTGCCGCCTCCTTTGCTACGTTGTTGCCGCTATTACGTCGCCACTGCTGCCATGTTGTTGCTGCTGCAACGCCGCCATCGTTGCGTTACGCTGTCGTCACCACCAGTGGATCATATTCACAATTAAGTTAGTCAAGCTTTTTATCTTTTTCATAAATTTATTATTCTATGGTTGAGTTCTAAGATTTGAACATATCTATTTTGAAGAAACAAATTCCAGGAGTGACCAAGTTGATCTCGATTTTGTGTGGGTCTTTTTCTTCTTGATTTTAGATCTTCGTTCTTTTCATTTGAATTGGTCTGTGTATGTATTTGTATATTTTGTATATTCATAGATTTCGTTTTTATTTCAATATTCAAATGTAAAAAAAGGTCAAGGGTGAGCATGTGGCGAATAGTAAGATTTAATTCATAAAAAATATTTAACTTTTTATGAAATAAATAGTTAAATATTATTATATTAATCCGAGTCCAAATTTTGATTTTTCACAGGGTTGATTTTTTTAAAACATTTTTGTAAGGTGTTTCATGAAATTTGTTTATTTTTTAAATTTTTTTTGTCAAAGTAAATTTCTCAATACTTTGTTACTCATAGTAATTATTTTGTTGTTGATTGTTATTCAGAATTAATCTTGCTATTAGAGTGCGTTGGAAAAAGTGTTTTAGGCAATAGGCATGAGTAATTCACAGTATATATATACACAGGAATTTATGCAAGATTTTAAGTAGGGGAAGGAAGAACAATTTTTCTTAAAAAAAATTATAGGGCAATTATTAGATTTTTTTGAAAAAATTTTAGGGGCAAACTGTTAAGTTGTGTGGAGCTTGATAAGTACTGTAATTTGCGGATCCAACTCCTCGGTGATCAGTTGACAGGGCCAATGACTCCTTGCTCAAAGGTGGGGGTTCGATGCTATGATCCCGAGGAAAATTTTTTTAGAGTATTTTTTATATTTTTTTTACAAACTTTGTAAGTTGTAACTTTAATTATATATATTGTAGTTTAGAATAATTCGGATGTAATCTATTTATTCATTCATTCATTTATTATGGTAAAAACTTTGTAGTCGTGAATATAGCACTCATGGGTGAACTACGCAATTCGTGTGTATTGTTCGTTTTTTTAGCTTTCGCCTTTCATTAGTCTTGCATTGGATTTGCTATAACCCTAATACAAACATATATAATTTTAAAATATTTCATACCGTTTGGATTTAATTATTAATTTTTGAACATAAATAAAAAGAAAATATTTACACACACAAGCAGAGAAAATAATTAACACGAAAAACTTACGTGGTTCAGCTCACACCTACTTACGTCCACGAGCAAGATAGCACAATTTCACCACGTCGTATATATAAGAATACAATGGTCTCCTTTCTTTCTACTAGCTAGCTTCTCTATTATTTCACTTTCACTATTTTCTCTTGACCCTAGAGCTCTATTAGGTGTCTTATTTATAGGCACACCATGAAACCCTAGAAGCCCATAAGCCTATATAATTTTAAACCGTATATAAATTGAATTTTTAGTGAGATCCTAATCCTACCTCAACCAAATTACATATAGGCCAAATAAAATAATAAATGGGCCGTGTACAATACTAGATACTTAGAACAACGATTTCCATATTGACTTGAATTTTGCAAACTATTTTGAACATAACCAGTATCAATGTCGACTCTACCGTTATCATTGAATTTCAACACTCAAATAGTATAGCTCGTACCTTTACACCGTGGTGTCTGCACCCCCACCTGGAATGCCTCGCAAATTTTATTATTTTATAGAATAATGTGACTCTACCTGATCTCCTCCTTTGTGCACACAACTGGAGGGATTATCGCCACTAACCAAATCAAGAACAAAAGAGACTTGGGTCTATCGAGGTGTACACTTTTCTATTACGTCTGTTGTATCAATCTTATTGCTTGGAATTTTCTTGTGAACATCCAACAATCGTTATTGTTGCATCTTATCGATATTCTGCACACTATTTGATTTGTTCACCCGTGTACTACGACCTTGTCGTTTTCGTGTACTTTTGCGCCTATTGCATGTGTTTTAGCGCTTTTTACGTGTGCATTTAGTTTATCATTATTCATTAATCTCAATTAACTATGGAGATTAATAAATAATGATAACCCAATAAGCCAACCGAAGAATAATGGAAAAGAGGACAGTCAAACAAGAAAAAACAAAAAAAACACAAAAAAAAAAAAAAACAAAGGCGGAACTAGCGAGGAGGGCAATGGCCCTCTACCCAAAATATTTTAGAAATGGCTTTAGTTTTGTTTTTAACAAGTATTTTTACAATCCAGTGAGATATCTCAGAATTATTAATTTTTTTATTAATCCTCTATTTTGTGTGTTTTTCATAATATATAACAAAATAAATTCAATAAGTTCTCACAATACATAAATTCTAATATATAAGAGGTATATACATGTAACTTCTCTTTATTTTTATTTTTTTATTATAAGCATTAGAAAGATAAACTTTTAATTTTTATGATCAATAATATTATAATAAAGAAAACTTTTGATTTGGTAAAACCTTTTGTGACTTTTTTATATATCTACTAAAAAAGCTCCAAAAGTAATTTCATATTATCATTATTTGTGTTCTTTTTTAAAACAGTTGAAAAAATTTAAAAAATAAAAATAACTACTAAAAAGTCTCAACCATTCCACAATTTCTGCATGACTCACACGCAACGGGTAGTTAGAATTACATCAATTAATACATTAACTCAAAATGGTAGTTTAAACAATGATTAGTTAATGTAGTGATATGTTAATAACTATCGTACACATTTTTATGGTTCCGTCCCTCGTTACAACAAAAAAAAAAAAGTAACACAAAATAAATAAATAAAAGTTCATGTGGTTCACTAGGTCATAGTGCCATGGTTGATAAAGCAAAATGAGGCAACCATTTTGGCCTAGTGCCTTTCAATTTTCACCCAGTGGCAGTGGGAGTAAAAATATTGTTGAAAGATGGTCATTTTAGGTAAAAGCAAGCCAAGTTGCTTTCCTAACCAGTCTGTCATGTTCTTGAAGCCAAGATTTCCAAGTGACCACATACTTTGTTGCTGGAGGGCATAGACGGTATAAGGGAAGCGGATGGGGTAGTCGTCGTTTCTAAATTTTGAAAAAATTTATTATTATAATAGTATTAGTTTAAAATATTTTAAGATTACATAAGTTTATTTTTCTAAAATTTTTTAAAATAAAAATTTAATATATGTTCTTCTAAAAACTTATAAAAACAATTCGTCGTTGCTAAATTAAAACTTGCATCCGTCTATGTGCAAGGGTATTAATTGCTACCAAGAAAGGGACTGTTATGATATTAATATTGCAACTATTAATTATACGCATTTATAAAAGTTATACATAAAAGTATTTATAATTGAAAAGATATAGTCTAAATATATACATATATATATATATACACACATGTTATGCATACATATATAGTTATAAGTTCACCGTATGTGAACGTTTTAGACAACATAAATTACTACAAACTAAAGGGGAAAAAAGCAAGTTTTTGCATCGAAAAATTGTTGTTGCAAATACTTCTCTTAGATGCTATTCTTCATCTACTCTCATATTTATAACATATCTCTTTTTGCCGATCAAAAAAAAAGAAAGAAGGATTTTGCTTATTTTTGTTTTTTTTGACTAATTTTTTTTACTTTTTTGAATTGTCTCAATGAGATGAACTTAAAAAGTTAAAATTTTGATAAGAAATGAAAAAAGTCCATTAAAGACGAAAATAAATAACATAAAATTTAGCTTATTAATTTATTTTAATTTATTTTTATCTTAAAGAGGTGGTGCACTACCTTTTGTCTTCGTCATTTGAGAGAAGTCTATTTTACCCTCTTGTGGGTATGCATAATGCGTATATCATTAATTTAATTTTATTTAGTTTTGTTGGTACTTAGACACGTGCTATGTGAGGTTTGTCAATTATTTATTTTTTGGGTTATGGAAGAATCCCTTAAGGCAAGACCTATCTTTAAGGGGGTAAACTTTCAAATACATATAATTACTCGCAAATTATAGGTATCGTTAATGCCAAAGCACTTCTAACAAAAGTCAAACAAAAGACCTTTGAATTTATAATTAATATATAATATTAACTTTCACCTTTGAATTTATAATTAATATATATATATATATATATATTAGATTTATTTATTTTTATTGTTAATTAGTTAGACACATGCTATGTGAGGTTTGTCATGGTATCCCTTAGGAGCTACCTTTTAAGGGGTAGCTAAAAGTATAAATTTAAAATTAATCTATAATATTAAAGAGCTGATGCATTGTCTTAATTTCGTCTTTCGTCCCTTGGGAGATGCCAATTTTACCCTCTTGTTGGTATGCATAATGCACATATAATTAATTTTATTTTATTAGTTTTATTGTTACTTAGACACATGCTAGTTTGTCATTTGTTTTTTGGTTATGGAGGAATCCCTTATAGGCAAGATTTTCTCAACTATTTTTAAGGAATAAACTTTTGAGTATCTATAGTCACCCGCAAATTATAGCAATTATTTAAGTTCAGGCACTTCTAACGAGAGTTGAACAGAAGATATCTAAATTTATAATTAATTAAAGTGATAACCTTAAACCTCTAAGTTACTGTAACGAGTTATGTCTATCAATTAATCATGTTATTAGTGTCATCACATAAAATTCTACAGTAAATAATATTTAAACTTGGTATTCAAATATGATGTAAGTTGTATTACTCAAATACTCAATAGATAAATATTACTTATTTTCTGTCAGCTTGACTATAATTTCATAGCCAGAAATGGTCAGGATTACCTATGTGTAGTTTTTTAAATCTAATATGAGTTCAATAATGCTAGGTTCCAAAGTAATCTATTAAATGATACGATCGAATCATAATTATTGATGCGACGAATTCTACATTAACTCTACTTATATTCGGTGCTTGTAATGGTTAAATGATTACTCAAGACCAAGTGGGAATCACTCTTGAATTAATATGTTAATAATTATTTTATATCAGCTAATATGATGAATATGATACTAAAAGTTATTTAAATTTTTTAACGGAAAATCATAATTAGAAAAATAATAATTATTTTTTTAATATCTCAGGATGTGTGGACTAACTTGCGTGTACCTCGATTATTTTTTAGTGGACCAATTACTAGATCCTTTAGTAAGGGCTCAATTAAAACCAAGGCAAAATCTCGTATGAATTAATTCAAAAAAATTGATAATATATAAGAGGTTCGAACTTGAGATTTTAGATAGAGTGAACCTCCAAATTTTAAACATTAACAACCGAGTCAACCTCTTGGGGTAAATATTAATACATATTATTTTAAAACTCTAATAAATCCCAATAAAAAATAATAATATTTTATTTTTAATATTTTTTTATTAAAATCTCTAACAATAACTTTAGGCATTGGACAGTTATCAACCTGAAGCAGTTGTTGTTTAGTAACTTAATTAGTTTGGTTTAATTTGATTTTAGATTAAATAAGTGAAAACTTTATTTAATTTAAAAAATAATTCAATAAGATAAAAACAAATAGTAATAGTTCATTTAAAATTTTAAACTAATTTAATTAGTGCAAGTGAGGCCTCCAATTGCAATTCGTTTGTAGTTTTGGAGTATCATATCGCATTATCGGCATAATATTCTTATTTAATAATGTTAAAAAAAAACACACTTCTAGCTGAACATTATTAACCCACAAATTTAGGTAGGTAAAAAACAAAAAAATGCCTCACTTAGGCTTTGCATATTTTAAAGTAAAATATTTTACAATAAAAAATATTTTATGTAAAATTATTTTTAAAAAATAATTTTGTTTTTTTTTAAATTTTCCTGTGGGTGAATCAAAAAATGTTTTGTAGAAAAAATAGAAGTTATTTGCATCAAAATATGCTAATAATTAACATAGTCCCCACCGTCGCCACCATCTTTTGTTGCCACTATCGCTAGTACCACTGTCGTCGCCATCACCACAAGTGCCACCACCACTTTCAGCACCGCCTCCATTACTGTCATTATCATCATTAATATAAGAAAATTGATCATTAGTGACAATTAAAAATTATTATAAAGTATTTATTATTTATCACTAACATTGTTAGTAACAATAAAATAATCGTTGCAGAGTTGTCATTAAAAATCCATAACTAAAAGTACATGCTGACAATTTATTAATCTTATCACAAAAACGTATAATTTTAGTGACGAAAGAAAGATTGTGACTAAATAATTATTTTTTGTGACGATTTGTTTGTAATTAAACGTACACTAATCTCGTTACTATAGACACTAATCGTTACTAAAACAATTGTTTTAAAATTTAAAATTTTAACTTTTAGTGACAATAAAAGGTCGTCAAGATTTTCTAGTTTTTTAGTGACAATACTTTTTTGTCAATAATAAGCAAACTAAAAGAATTATTTTACAAAATAAAATAATATAATATAAAGATTTTTTTTTGATGAGTAATGAACCGTGGAGAAACTCCAAATCTATGTTCACCCCCCTTCAAACTAAGACTAATATTGGATTATTTTTTGTAGGTAAACATAATATGTTAAGAGGAATCGAATCTAAGACTTTTTCTTTCTTAAATGTCTTACATTGCCAACTTATCTACCTTACTTATTTGTGTCGAGTTTAGCTTATTTATTTATATTTATAAAATATATTGACGAAAGAATACAAATTTGAATACATATTAAAATTAGTTATCATAAAAAACAGAAAAAGCAATTATAGTGAATAATTCAATATTAATTAACTATAAATAATATCATCAATAAAGTAAAAATAATAATTTATATTAATTATTCGACTAAATTTACTAAATAAGAGACAATTTCATTGAAATAAAGTTTAGGTATATTCAATTTTTTTAGAGCAAGTTTTTTTTGATTGAATTTACTTTATTTAATTTAATTTAATAACTAATAAATTTTCATGATGAATGATGTAATATTGGCCAATTAAGTAGCTTACATTAAAAATACTTATTATTTCTTGAATATCTTTAAAATATTGATATATAAAAAATTTAAAAATACAAATTGGATATATTTTTAAAATATATTTCCAAAACTCTTTGTAAAAGTCCACTATTTTCAATCCAATTTCCAAATTATATATATTTCTAATTAAACAAATTAATAGTCTAACATAGCAACTAGTTAAAATTGTGGTGTGAATTTTTACGCAAAACAATATAATTATTTCTCACTGTTGCATACTAAAGTATTAATTTGAACAAAACTTTAGTAAAAAACACAAATATTTGTTATTAAACACAATAATACATTTTGTGACAAAAATTTATATTGTCACGAAAAGTTGGCCTAATTAAATTTAGTTATAATTTACAAATATCGTCACTAATAACTATTTTTTAGTCACAATTTCTTCGTTGTCGCTAAAATATTTTTGGCGCCGAATTTATTTTTTTGCCACACATTTTGTGAAAAAATTTATCTATCAAATAAAAAATTATTAAAAAAATAAAATAATATATATTTTTATAATAATTTACATTATCATGAAAGGTTAATCTAATGAGATTTAGAGATAAGTCCAAAATGTTGTCACTAATAATTACTTTTTAGTTACAATTCTTTTGTTGTTGCTAAATTATTGTCACTAAATTTCTTTGGCACCAAATTTATTTTTCTGTCACATATTTAGCATTCATTTGGATTAAAAATAGAGAGAGTGAATTAGAGAAAAAAAATTATGCGACAACTAAACAATTATCACATATTGTTTTTTTGACATAAATCTTTTAGTACAAGTCTTATTTTTGTCATAAAATACTTTTAGTGATAATTTTATGCTTATCACATAATTTTGTTATTAAAAACTTTTTCCTTGTAAGTCACCATGACTGCTACTACCACCACCTCAAACTCCATATTGTCACCTCTACAACCATGGTCGCATTGCTGCTACCACCACCACCACATACTTGTCGTTGTCGCCACCGCCGTCACTGCTGCACCTTCTACGACCTGCTGGTTCCACCACTACTATCATTATTACCACAATTTTCATTCATGTTGCTGCCACCTCTTTCTTCTCCTTTTTCAACACCACCACTACTACTTCTATTACCACTACTACTACTATAAATGTCATTACAATTACTTTACTGCCGTCATTATTACAACTATTGTCATACGAAAAATGACTTATACTATTGTTTTATGTAAGTTATTTTTGTTCTTTTGATATACATAATTTTAGTAAAAAAATATTTTATGTTGTTTTTTACAACTAATATGAAAAATAAATAAAATAATTTATCAATTTTTTTTATGTCGAAACAAACATAGTCTCATTATATAAGTGGTGTTTTAACGTAATAATTATTGATATAGGCTCTGTTTGGATAACTTGCTTATTTACTTATTGATAAATAAATAAAAATATGAATAAACTAATTTGTTTGGCTTAATTGAATTATTTATTTATTTACTTTATTTGAGAGGACATTTACTTATTTGTTTATTTATTTATTTTAATTTTTTAATATATTTTAATTTATTTTAAATTATTAACTTAAATTATATTTATTCAACAAATCAAACAAAATTATTTATTTTACTGTCTATTAACCAAATAAACTAATAAATTATTTACCTAAACGGAGCCATATATAATAAGACATATCTTATTCAATGAATAGTATGGAAACACTGCTAAAAAAGCAATGAATATTCACTAGGTGATAGGACTCTACTATAGGCACTCCATGAGGACGAGAGGTCAGTAGACGTGACTTCCTTAAAGTGATGGTTCCCAAAATGGGTGTAGGATCCACGAGTCACAATTGCTGAAGATGATGTCATTTTTCTATTTTGGGAAACCAGTCAGACAATATTTTTTACGTGTGGTTCCACCGCTTTTTTACGTGTGGGTCCACCGCATTCAAACACTAGATATCATGAATGGGTAACCTACTTAATTTTAACACGCTAATACAGTGGCCCGTTTGGGTAAATCGGTTATTTATTTATTTATTTATTTATTATAAAATAAGTATAAATATAAATAAATAAATTTGTTTAACTATTTTAATTAATTAATTTATTTAAATAAGCAATAATATTTAACTTAAATATTGTTTAAAGATTACTTATTTAATTTATTAATTTATTTAGTTATTGACTTAAATCTTGATTATTTGACAAATTAAATGAAATTACTTATTTAACTACTTATAAGCTAAATAAGCCAATGGGCAAATTACCCAAACGAGACCAGTATCTTTAATTAATACATAATATATTTGTTAATTTAGAGATAGACACTATAATAAGATATCAACGATTATCACTTGTCAGTATAATTTTTTATTTAAAAAGTACATAATATACATATATTTATTAAACACATTATATTGGTATAATAACGCATTCAATATCAATCAAATTCTAATGGTCCCCACCAATGGCAATGGTATAGCCTTCTCTCTTAATGATTATCACTTTCATGAATCCTCTCATATATATGGTGGTGTTTGCTATAGTTAAAATAAGTAATTTATATATTATAATTTGTAATCAAAATTGTAAGTATTTAGTAAAATTTGTAGTTTCTAGTTGAAATAGAAAAAAAAATAATTATAAGTTGTAGTAGAAGTTATTGGTATTTAAGATTTTTTTAATTTATAATTAAAATTAAAAATAAAAAACTAAAAATTATCAACAATAACTTTGCCAATAACTTTGCCAATATTATATCCTAATGGTCTCCACCAATGGCAATGGAATAGCCTTATCTCATAATGGATTGTCACTTACTTCAATTCTTTCATGTATAAGTAGTTATTAGCAAGAACCTGTTATGCACAAAAATATTGTAAAAAATATGACTTAAAACTTTTTAAAATTATATTATTTATTTTATGTTTTTACTCAATTATATATATATAAAAATACTTAGGATTAGATAATATTGATAGACTTTTAATATGTACATAAAAAATTAAAGTAATATAATTAATATCTATCAAATATTTTTATTTATTAAAAGTATTATTTAAGTAATGTCATGTAATATTACAAGAGTACCTAATAATTTTTGGTCTTGGCCACAAGCAACGTCACATCCCAAAACTCGGGTCACGTGAAAAGCCAACGGAACAATCATTTGGGATACCACGATCCACCAAATCGCCCGAACTCAAATGGATCGAAAATCAAAACAAAAACGAGATTTTATTTGTAAAACAATTATCAAAATATGCCATTTTGTAAATAAATGGTTATCCCCAAACTAGAACAGCGAAACTACTAACAACCTAAGGTTCATTTCTCAAAACAAATATACATTCCATACATACATAATATATCGCCTCAAAATTTATAAAACACTCTTTCAAGAACAGGTAATACATGTAGCAATACATGATTTTCATAATAAGATTAAAAAAAAACATAAAATAAGTCTTCTGCCTCCTCGGCTCCTCTAGACCATCACTCATATCACAGTCACCTGAAAAAGATTTTCACAAATCCCATAACATGAGCCAAAACCCAATAGAAACAGACTATAATACAGTAAAGTAGGATATGTAATCACATAGCATAGAATCAACTCAACTATACGAGTCTCAAAATAATTTTTCACCTTTAAAACCACGCATTTCATACAATGTAAATAACGTTTAACAGTTAAAGAAAAATAGTAACAAAACATTATTTTTCACTCGGTTCCCACAACCGACAATAATTCTTATGTACTGACTCTATCACACCCGGGACAAAGGTAACAACTATAGACTCTCGCCCATTAGCCTAGACTTAGAACATATAAAAACCCGCTAGGTAATGACAAGTTCTATACGGAGTCACAACAACGCACACCTTCCACTGGGATAGCCACTTTATTTACGGGGATTAATCCGAAGAAGCGAAGCACCTACTTGTGCAAAATTTCTAGACTTTCACTGAGCAGCAATGGCGGCCCAAATACACAAGCACTATCACGGCACATCTATCGAATCATTAAAAATTAACACGTAGCTCGACTACGAAAATATTTAAAACTATATATTAATCATGTACAAAACATCCAACGGCTCTCTGCCACGTCGTTTCTAGCCAAGGAAAAACAATCAACATCTTTCATAGATTTCACCATTTCCACCGAAACGTTTGGAACCGAGACTCAACCCTAAGGGTTAGCTCTAAACCTCCAAAACACGATTTTCATAACTTTATATAACACCATACTTTTTAAAGCCACTTTTTTGAAAATCACGGGCATCCACACGTCCACCAACATTTAATAAACCAAAAGATATACAAAACATGCTTTTTGCCCGAACAAACATGGTTTAAATGAAAAATTCAATATTTACAACATTTTTAAATGGTAGAAAAATATATAATCGCATGTAGCGCCATTTAAAGCTAAGATAGTGTAGAACTTTATCTCGTTGAGTTAAAAACTCGACGCCTCAAACTCTGGTGAAAAATAAACTTTGTCGAGACGAGATTCCGTTCGGATGAACGCGAAGTCCTTGGCACGAATACTAAAAATTCGCTATCCGATTGCCAAACACCAAGCTTGGGCCCACAAAAAAACTAGAGAAAAGGTGGAGGACTATGCGACAAAGAAAGAAACTTGGTCTAGAAGCTACAAGATTTCAAAATATCTAGCATAAGGCTGATATTTATAGGCCCGCCCAAAATAGGAAGTCAATCGACTGAAGAGTACCATTTAGTTGACTGAAAAGCTACTAAAAAACAAAAATTTTCCACTGACGGAAGTCAGTCGACTGAGTCCTGCACATCAGTCGACTGAATCCATGCTCGGGCAATTCAGTCGATTGAACGACGAAAAAAAATAAACCAACCAAACTAGCCATTTCAAAACTCGAATAAGCGTAAAAACACATATAAATATATGCTGTTCTAAAACGATGAAGCAATAACCAGCACATCAAATAAATATTATAAAAATAAAATAGAACCGGGTCTTATAACTCTCTTCCCCTTAAAGGAATTTTGTTCCCGAAATTCGATACAGGGTCACGAAGCAAACAACCCCGGATATCTAGCACGAACATTGGCTTTAAGTTTTCACGTTGCTTCTTCGACTCCATGATAAAGTCACAGAACCTTGACATAAGTAATGGTTCTCTCTCTCAACACTCGCTCACTCGTGTCCACAATCTTCACAGGTCGCTCCTCATAAGTAACACCATCATCTACTTATAACTCAGCCCAATCCAATACATGTGACCGGTCAGGCTCATACTTTCGAAGCATGAAAACAAGAAACTCGTTGTGCACAAATGCCAACTGAGGTGGTAAATCCAGACGGTACATATGCTACCTTTCCAATCCTTTCAAGGATCTCAAACGACCTAATAAAACGTGATAATAGCTTCCTGCTATAGCCAAATATCATCAAACCTCGGGGTGGCGAGACTTTTAAAAACACGTGATTCCCCATCTCAAACTCCAAAGGTTTTCTCCTCTGATCAGCATAGCTCATCTGACAACTTTGAGCCGTCACTAAACGTTGGCGAATCACAGCGATCTTTTCTTTCGTCTCTCGCACCAAGTCGGGCTCCAAAACTATGGTCTTTTCCACATCTATCCAACACATTTGTGACCTATACGACCTACCATACAAAGCCTCACAAGGTGCTATCCCAATGCTGGATTGATAACTGTTGTTACACGTAAACTCTGCCAATAGTAGGTGATCTTTCCAAGAATTCCAAAAATGAAGCACATAAGCTCTCAACATATCCTCTAAGATCTGTATGGTTTGCTCAGACTGCTTGTCCGTCTGCGAATGAAAAGTAATGCTGAATGTCAAGCTGGTCCCCAAGGCTACCTAAAGACTCTACCAGAAGCGCGATGTAAAGCGCGAGTCTCGATCGAAAACAATAGATATAGGTACTTCGGGTAACTGAACAACCTCACTGACATGTAGTTTACTCAGTTTGTCCACAGAATCTTTCACGCGAATGGGAAAAAAGTGTACAAACTTAATCAGCTTATCGACTACAACCCAAACAACATTATATCCCTTAGGCGATCTAGGAAGTCTTGATACCAAATTCATCATGATGATCTCCCACTTTCATTCAGATATTGGCAACGATTGTAGTAACCCTGTTGGCCTTTGATGTTCTGTCTTTACCTACTGACAAGTAAGGCACCGAGAAACAAACTAAACCACATTAACTCATTCCCTTCCACCAGAACTGACGGCGCAGGTTATGGTACATCTTGATGCATCCTGGGAGCATTACAAGACGAGAATGATGAAAATCACGTAGTACATTGGCACAGCACGACTCTAGTACAAACACTCTCCTTGCCAATCTCAAACTCTGATTCGGGCCCACAACCCATCATATGGTATCCTTTCCACTAACAATACGATGTCGTAACATCTGAGCCTCTTGATCTATCTGTTGAACTTTTAGCACACGAGCCACCAACATAGGTCGTGAAATCTCAAAAAATAAAGTCGCACCATTTCCTGTCTCCCCGAGACATAGATTAAACTCACCAACCTCCCAGAGCATGTCTCATTCTCGTATGGCAATAGAAGCTAACGAATCATGAGATCTTCTGCTAAGAGTGTCGGCCACAATATTGGCCTTCCCCAAATGGTACTGTAGTTCAAATTCATAATCTTTCATGAACTCTATCCACTGTTGTTGGCATAGATTTAGGTATTTCTGTGAAAACAAGTATTTTAAACTCTTGTGATCGAAAAAATCTCAAAATACTCACCATAAAGACAGTGCCACCACGCCTTCAAGGAAAAGACCACGGTTGCTAACTCCAAATCATGTGTCGAATAATTCTTCTCATGAGTCTTCCACTGCCGAGATTCGTAAGCCACAACCTTACCTTCCTGCATCATAACACAACTCAAACCATCATGTGACGCATCACAATACACGGTGTAATCCAAATCTCGTTCTGGAATAACTAACACTGGTACACTGGTCAATCTCTTCTTCAACTCTTGGAATGCCAACTCATAGGGCTCGCTCCAAACGAACTTGATTCCCGTTCGCGTAAGACGTGCTATCAACGCGATAAGTCTAGAAAATCTTTTATGAATCGCCAATAGTAGCCAGCCAAATCCAGAAAGCTGTTGATCTCAAACATATTCTTCGGTTGTTCCCAACTCATCACTGCATCAGTGTTCAAAGAATCCACTGAGACTCCACCCCTCGATATCACATATTCAAGAAACCTCACCTCAGGCATCCAAAACTCACAATTTTCAAACTTCGCATACAGACGATGCTCTCTTAAAAGCTGTAGAACAATACGCAAGTGTTCTTCATGCATCTCCCTCGTAGGTGAATAGGTAAGAATGTCATCCACGAGCACAATCACAAAACTGTCCAAATACGGATGAAAAATACGATTCATCAAGCCCATGAATGTCGCCAGAGCATTCGTTAAACTGAACGGCATGACGTAAAACTCATAGTGACCATCACGAGTTCGAAAGGCGGTCTTCGCTATGTCCTCGTCCCCAATCCTCAACTGATGATATCTTGACTTCAAATCAATCTTCGAAAAGTTACTCGAACCCTTTAGTTGATCAAACAAGTCATCAATATTGGGCATATGATACTTGTTTTTTACCGTTACTTGATTCAACTTTCGGTAGTTAATACATAATTACAAGGACCCATCATTCTTTTTAGCAAATAAAGCTGGAGCTCCCCACGACGACATACTCGGATGTACAAATCTCTTATCAAGCAACTCCTGAAACTGTACTTTGAGTTCTCACAACTCAAATAGTGCAAAATGATAAGATAACATCAAAATAGGAGCAGTTCCCGAAATAAGATCGATAGAAAATTCTACCTCACGACTCGGTGACAACTCAAACAGATCGTCAGGAATGACATCTGGATAGTCACAAACCACAGGGGAAAACACCCGTCGAACCCCAATCGTCTCATCCAACATGAGAGCAAAAAAGAGGAAACCCAGGTTCTCTCGATTTCGAACAACACCTGGCATGGACACTAAACTCTCATTTCGATCGCTCACAAAACAAAAGCGATCACCCTCAGGCGTACAAATCGATACCCTCCGTCGATCGCAATCGATAAAGGCACGATAGATGGTCAACCAGTCCATCCCTAGGATGACATCAAACGTGGTTATGTCTAGAATGATGAAATTAAACTCTAAACAGCGACCGACGACCTCCAACTCATAGAATTTACAAACTCAACCCAACACCATATTCTCGTCGACCGGGGTCTCTACACACAACGTACTACCCAACGAATCTGTCTCCAACCCTAAAACGGATGCAAAAGCAGATGAAATAAAGAAATGCAATGCTCCCGTGTCGATAAGAACACTGGCCTATGATCTATACACTAAGAGAGTACCTCTGATCACTAATGTAATAGCTGCAGCATCAGGCACGACCGGTGCCTTAGAAGAAATGGGATCAGTAAGGGCATATACTCTGTCCTGTGGTGCTCTAGTCTGTCCACCGTAGCCCTAGACTGTCGACTGCCACTCTGACTGTACTGAGGTACTCCCATTTGTAATCTTAGACATCTGAGCCACATGTTGCTGATAAATCTGTCGTTCTTGTGTGGGCGGAACAACTGGTGCACCTGTCGTGCTCTGCACACTCCCTCTTCGGGGGCAATTCCTACGAATGTGTCCTGACTGGCCACATCTATAAAAAATCGGTGGCTCTCTCCCCTATGACTAAATGGTACTGAACTCTGAAACTGCCTCTTTTGTGGACACTCTGACGCACGATGCCCTGGCTGTTTACACGATAACAAATGAGCTCTCTTTGCTCCGGCCTTCCCGTTGAAGCCACTAAGGGTACTGGTGCAGAAAACTGCTGCTGATATGATCCCGCAGGATGAGAACTCGGACCAGACAACCTCTGGCGCTTGTTCCTGTGCCCCTGAATTTGTGCACCTCCTCCGTCCTGCTGGTTTCTACTTTCTCTAACCTTGCGTGTCTCATTTAGGGTGTTTTCCACAGTAATAGCTGTTTCCACCAATTCTGTAAAGACGCGCATCCTAAATACCGCCACTCGATCTCGGATCGTGGGTCTCAAACCCATTTCAAATCTCTTTGTACGCAGCTCGTCTGTAGCTACAATTTCTTGTGCAAAATGGGATAAGTTGGTAAACTCTGCCTCGTATTGAACCATGGTCATCACCCCCTAGGTAAGACAAAGGAACTCCTCACGGTAAAGATATCTCGAGAACTCAAGAAAGTACTTCTCCAAAAATACCTTCGTGAAAACTTCCCATGTGCCTACCACTGTAGTTCTGGAAAACTTCCACCACTCATGGGCATCCCGTCTCAGCTGGAATGCAGCGAATGTAACTCTCAAATCATCCTTAACTATCTGAAGTGTATCTAGAATCTTGGTCACAAGCTCTAATTATTTTGTGGCCACATTGGGATTTGGATCCCCAACAAAGGTAGGAGGGTCAAGGCGTCAAAACTCGCGCATTGCGACAGTCGCCCTCGACTCAGGTACTCTCTCCCTCCCCCTAGCAACCTCGACTAGCTGACAGATGGAGCTTACCATCTCACGCAGTAAGTCTACCCCATCTACAGGACCTTAGGAAGCATTAGCATCCCCAGCATCAGGGATTGGCACTTCCCCCCCGGCCTAAATCACAGCCACAACCTAGACCACGGCCTCGTCATTCTCGCGCGGGTATAACTTTTATACGAAAGCAACATAATAACATAAGCTTTCGTCCATCATGTTATCACTAACATAAAATACATAATCATGCTAACACATAACCATAAACGATCATGCCAACACATTACACATACCAAGGAGAATCAACAAGAATAACGCGTCAATTTAGATAACCTACTTAGATTTCTTACTAGAAAATTTATTGGCCAAACGTATTTCTAACTTGTCTTCTAAGTTTGTTAATCCAAACGCTCGAAGGCAAGACTAATCAATCCTAATGTCCAACCTCCATACTCACGTATACACAATATTCTCATGATCAACAAGCTATTATGCTCATGTTATAAAAACACTTAAACACATGCAACCAAGCACATACATCTTTCCTCACGAGGTGATGCACCCTCTTCTCACGACTCTTAAGTAATCGGACCCAAAACTCTGATACCAAGTTGTCACGCCCCAAAACTCGGGTCACGTGACGGAACAACCAATTGGGATACCACGATCCACCAAATTTCCCGAACTCAAACGGGTCGAAGATCAAAATAAAAATAAGATTTTATTTGTAAAACAATTATCAAAATATGCCATTTTTTAAACAAAGGGTTATCCCCAAACCAAAACAACGAAATTACTAACAATCCAAGGTTCTTCTCTCAAAACAAACATACATTCCATACATGCATAATATATCACCTCAAGACTTACAAAACATTCTTTCATGAACAGGTAATACATGAAACAATACATGATTTCCATAACAAGATAAAAAAAAACTTGAAAGAAGTTTTCTACCTCTTCGGCTCCTCTAGACCATCACTCATGATCACAATCACCTGAAAAAAGTTTTCATAAATTTCACAATATGACCCGAAATCCAATAGAAACAGATTATAATACAGTAAAGCGGGATATGCAATCACATAGCATAGAATCGACTCAATTATACGAGCCTCAAAACGATTTTTCATCTTTAAAACCATGCATTTCATACAATATAAATAATGTTCAACAGTTAAAGAAAAACAGTAACAAAACGTTATTTTCTACTCAGTTCTCAAAACCGACAATGATCCCTATGTACCGACTTTGTCACACCCGAAACAAAGGTAACAACTATAGACTCTCGCCCATTAGCCTAGACTCAGGCCATACAAAGACCCGCTAGGTAATGACAAGTTTTATACAGAGTTACAACAACGCACGCCTCCCACTGGGGCAACCACTTCATTTATGGAGATTAACCTGAAGGAGCAAAGCACCTACTTGTGCAAAATTTTTAGACTTTCACCGAGAAGCAATGGTGGCCAAAATACACACGCACTGTCATGGCACGTCTATCAAATCATTAAAAACTAACACGTAACTCAACTATGAAAATATTTAAAACTATACATTAATCATGTACAAAACATCTAACGGCCCTCTGCCACGTCGTTTCTAACCAAGGAAAAATGACCAACATTTTGCAAAGATTTCACCATTTCCACTGAAACGTTTAAAATCGAAATTCAACCCCAAGGGTTAACTCAAAACCTTCAAAACACGATTTTCATAACTTTACATAGCACCCTCCATTTTCAAACCACCTTTTTAAAAACCACGGACATCCACACGTCCACCAACATGTAATAAATCAAAAGATATGCAAAACATGCTTTTTACCCGAACAAACATGGTTTAAACGCAAAATTGAACATTCATAACATTTTTTAATGGTAGAAAAGCATATAATCGCATGTAGTACCCTTTAAAGACAAGATAGTTTAGAATCCTACCTCGTTGAATTAAAAACTCGATGCCTCAAACTCCGGTGAAAAACGAACTTCATCGAAATGAGATTCCGTTCGGATGAACGCGAATCCCTCGGCACAGATACTAAGAATTTGCAATCCGATCGTCAAAAATCAAACTCGGGCCCACCAAAAAACTAGAGAGAAGGTGGAGAACTATGTGACAAAGAAAGAAACTTAGTCTAGAAGCTACAAGGTCTCAAGATATTTAGCATAAAGCTGATATTTATAGGCACTACCCAAAACAGGAAGTTAGTCGACTGAAAAGCACTATTCAGTCGACTGAAAAGCTACTGAAAAATAAGAATTTTTCACCGACACAGGTCAGTCAACTAAGTCCTCCACATCAGTCGATTGAATCCACGCTCGGGCAGTTCAATGGACTGAACTATCCACATCAGTCGACTGAACGACGGAAAAAAACAAATCAACCAAACTCGCCATTTCAAAACTCGAACAAGCGTAAAAATACATATAAACATATGCTATTCTATAACTGTTAGCCCAAGGGCTTCTTTAATTGATTTTGATGATTTTCATAATTCATTTCCCATAAATAATCGTCTTTAATTGGATAATAATTCTTAATTTCAAAATGAAAGTGTTAACTCATTTTGAACAATCAAGGTTGACACCTTAGCCAAAAAAGGTATGACTTGTTTCTCAAAAGATTCAAACACTTAAGAATTCTTTAAGTAGAATTTTATTCTTCTGTGTTG
>JAULJZ010194793.1:704-20446 GCA_032270985.1 Heliamphora pulchella | reverse complement strand
AGAGTTGTAATAGTTCAAACAGAGCATGCATTTAGTTTGATGAACTCCAAGGATCAAATCAAGGATCCAAAGTATTCTTTTTCTTTTCATTTCCCACATCTTCACAAAACTAAAACAGTTTCATTTTTTGAAACCATTTTTTTGAACAGTTTTGCTTTAAATTATTGTTTTGGCTAATAGTTCAAACAGAGCATGCATGTTTAGTTTGATGAACTCCAACAATCAAATCAAGGATCCAAACTTTTCTTTTTCATTCCCCACATCTTCACAAAACTAAACAGTTCATTTTTTGAAACGATTTTTTAAGCAAATTTGCTTTAAACTATTGTTTTGGCCAATTAAGTACGTTAAATTAAAAATAATTATTACTTACTATTTTTTATATAAAAAAAACTTAAAAAACACAAATCGACCATATTTCTGAGATTAAAAAACACAAACAGAGAGGCGCTGACCTGGTTTTTTCTGAGAGCAGAGTGGTGACGCCGAAGACGAAGAACATGAGGAGCATTCCGGCGTGCTCAAAATCGTTCATGTGAGAAGGATTCAAGACGCCATTAACGAAGAACTTGAGATGAGGGGAATACAGAAGTTCTATACACATATCAATAAACGCACCAATCGCCACAACGTAAAGCTCCAAGTACTTGAATCTACCGTCACAGCCTGGTACTGGATTCCAAACCCTTACCCGAAACGATTTGGGGTTTGATGCGTAGCGAATCAGAGAGCTCCACGTGTGCCATAGCCCAAGTAGAAGAAACAATGTTCCTGGAAGAACATGCCCCATGAAAGACCCCATTTCTCTCTCGCTCTCGCTCGCTTCGCTCAGAATCAAATTGAGAAGAGGATAATCGATAACAGAGAGTCCTGAATCTTCTTTATAAGCTCAACTTTTACAGGAAACGATGGAATTTAGGTCCTGGTTCAAAGAAAGAAAGTCGAACTTTCCATCAAATTACTTGGATAAAGCAGTTTTTTCTGAAATCATAATTTTCGAACCGATGAAATCAAATTGAGTTTCAGATACGCTTTGAAGGACGAGTCGACCAATTCTCATAGGAAATAGCTAATTTACAGACGGTCAAAATCAAAATTTAATTCAAAAAAAAGAAAAAGAAAATCGAGAACAATACAAAAGAAAGTCAAATAACGGAAGCTTGAAAAGGGCCTACCTTGCAAGTGGTTAATATTTCTAAATCTAAAACGGCAGAGATCTAGAAGCCATAAACAGAGTGATTAAGCTCCCCTCCATTTTCTTACCGCTCATTTCCGTTGATTTTCAGATGAGTGTGAGTTTTGTCACGTTTTGATGATCCAAACGAGCGATGTCAATTTTCCTCGCTCCGTTCATTTTCGTCTCGCTTTATGTGAATTTTTTCTACTCATTAACAATGAGAGTGAGAATATTTGCTTTTTAATTTTATTTTCTCAAATTATATTTCTAATTATATAAAATAAATATATTTAAAATATAAATATATATGTAAAATATATATTTTACAAATATAATAAGTTTTAAATATTAAAATTTTATTTTTTTTATTTTTTTTATTTCTTATATTTTTTATTTTTATTTTTATTTTTTTTTTATTGATTTTATCAATTATAACTCTTAGTAATATTACTCTTTTAAACTTTTAAAATTATTTCTAAAATATTTTCATTCACGTTCTATTCTTCGCCACATTTTTAAAATTTTTTCACGTTCCTAATCCAAATTCATTGTGTTGCAAATTTTGAGAATAAGTCGTCTACCATTTAATTATTACTCTTATAACCATCTAATTATTACTTGTATAATACAATTAACATTTATATATAATATAAAATGCATTATATAATATATGATATGATGCATTCCATAAAAATTAGATAATAATAAATTTTTATTTTAAATTTTAGTGTGAAAATAATCATTCATGCAAAGAAATTAAATTCTATGCAATGTCATTGAGTAACTCAACAAAATAAGAATAATTGTAAATTTCATCGTATAAATAGTCGTTTGTGTAAAAAAGATTAGTTCATTGGATAAATATTATTAAGTAACTAAATAAATCGAGAAATAATAAACAAATCACGCTGTTTATTTTTTTAAAAAAATAAATATAATTTTTGTAAACACTTAATAATAATTTATTTTTTTATATAAATAAACAGTTTCAATTACCACAATATGAGCTTAGCACAAAAACAAACAAAAATAAGCCATAAGACATGGAATCTTAAACAACTTGGAGTTATTTTAGGAGTAGGTATCGCTATAACAAAAGGTTAATGTAGTGTATTTAATTAATACATTAATATTATATATTTTTAATAACATATTTTTAGGTTTAGAAAATAAGCACACAATAGGAGGCACCAATTATTACGTGTCAAGTAATTATTCAGTACTTTGAGAATACTATGTGTCCATCCCACGTAATACTCTTACTCAATGATATGGCGATAAATCCTATCTAATAATCTCACTCAATCACGTAGCGATATAATTTACGATAGAAATATAATAACTTATCTTTATTAGTGATTAAAAGACAATGAGTGACTCACATACTTTAAATTACGATCATTTATTTATTAAAAGTACACATAAAATATATGTATCGAAGTGCATACTTTTCAATTTTCATTTGATGATTATGGTATTTGTTGTTAGTGAAATTAATAGTTTTTATATTGTAATTTATAATAAAAGTTATAATTATTTGATAAATATAATAATTTATAATTAAAATTAGTTATTTATATAAAAATAATATTAATTTGTAACAAAAATTATAAATGTTTGAAAAATAAGTAAATTAACTTCTGGCGATTAATTGTTTACTGTACAATGTGTCTGTTTGGATAGTTTTTAAGTTTGTCTTTTAAGAGGTTTAATTTGAAAAAGTAAATGTTAGAAGAGAAAAAAGAAAAAAAAAATTTAATTTTTTTTTAATTGCCTTGAAAGTCGTGTAAGAATATTAACTTGTGTTTGAACTAGCTTTTTTTAGTGACTTTTAGGCTTTTTAATTTTTTTGCAAAAAAATAAGTGTTAAATCATGTAGAAAAAGTAAAAAAAATGAAAAAAAAATCTAATAAGTCAAATCAATTAACTTTTTTATGGCTTTTAAGCTAAAAAACCTCAAAAATGAGTTAGCCCAAACACAAGCTTAGCCCAAATAAACCAGCTTAAAAGCTGAATTTTTTAGAAAAAGTCAATTTTTTTCTGAATCCCAAACAGGGCCTATACTAGCATTAACAAAAGCAGAGCTCTCAAAATCAGAGTTTTTTAGAGAAAGGGAGACGCTGAAAAGGTGGTCGTGATTGCTGATAATGGGTGGAGGTGGGGGATCAGATCCCGATTGGTGGGTCCCATCTGAAAAGGACAAGCCAAAAGGACCAGAAGTATCACGTGGACATCCGTATAGCTGTCGTGGCCGTCGGATTGTTAGAACCGGATTGATTTGAACGGTTCTTATGAAACTGTGGTCCCTTAACCGGTGTGAGCCGTTGTATCATTTGCCGTTTTATCTCCTTTTGCTCTTTTTACACGAGAGGTAGATGATTAAGTTAATTTGAACCCATATAATATAAATTTATTAATATAGTAATAAAATTATAAATAATAAAAACATTATAAGAAGGGATAAATTTAAATTAAGACAGAATGCTGTATTTAAAAAATATAAACTAAATAACAAATTTTGATATCTCAAAATGTCCAAACTAATTTACGAGTACATCGACTAATTCATAGAGATCAATTTTACCATTCACCAGTTGAGACCCAATTAAAATCGAGTTAATGTCTTATATAAACTAAGTCTAAAAAATTAATAACATCTAAAAAATTTTAAACTTGAGAACTAAGTGAGCAAATCTTTAAATCCTAAGTTTTGACTATCAGGTTAACTTTTTGAAATTTAAAATTTATTAAAATTAACAAAAAAAATATAATTCTTAACATAACATAATAACATAAAAAAAATCATATAATTAACCTTAATTAATTAAGATAAACACTTCCGTTTGATTTGAGATAAAGGTAAAAGAATTGGAATCTATTTTTTGTCATTGATTAACTTGTTTGGGTTTTTATCAAAACTTGTCACTTTTTCAATTTATTTTTACTACATAAACTTAAAATTAGAGTAATCTCTTCCCATTATTATTTAACAAAAAGAGGAAATGGAGTAAGAATGACCGATTTCATTTGAATGGATGAAAATTTTAACCACAGCTCAAATTATTGTAGAGAAAAAACAATTTAGTAATTCTATTTAGAAGAAAAACATAATAGTTATGGTATAACGTGGATGTTTGGCAAATTTGGTGCTAGTCACTTTTAATTTTTTACTATTAATTTTAGTTATAAATTATAATTTTTTCTAAACACTCAAAATTTCAATTATAAAGTATAACTATTTTTTTCTATTTCAACTACAAGGTACAATCTATAAATTACTAATTTTTACAATGCCAGACACCACCAATGGCTCCCACAGAACAACAACTTAAATGTGAAGCTCTTACTGAAGGGAGTAAAAGGAAGGCATTCGGATAATAAATCGAATCGCGACCCAAGGTCGAGATCTAAGCTTTTGGCCCAAGTACCTTTACTGATGACCCCTACTGATGAGGGGGTTCGGCTCATAGAGGAGGGGAGATCGGCCCAGGCAGAAGCGACGGTGGGTGGATACCAATACACCCTAAAGGCGGTATAGGCAGGCAAGGTACAGGCATTAAATGCAACGTAGGTCTGACACGACGGGCATTAAATGCGGTTGACCTACTCTTCCACGCGTCCGGGGGTTCGGCCCTACGCGTCAGGGGAACTCGGCCCCAAGGACGGTTGAGGTGGGAAAATTAAGGCAATGTGACAGTGGGCAAGCCGTCACCGCCGCTAATGTAGTGGCGATGCCAGGGGAAGGCAGTGGCAGGAAGATGTGTCAGTCAGATGCAGGTACATGTCAGACGAATACACATGATTGCAAGGAGAGAGAAAAAGGGGGTGATCCCACTATATAAGGAAGGGGCAAATTGTAAAGAAGGTAAGGGGATTTTCCTCAAAATTCTAAAGTAACAGCTTCTACTTAAGGGTCTGGTTTCCATTCATCTACTAACTTGACCGGCGGAGGGGCGTCCGGCAATTCGCTGCCAGTTAGCTCACGTGTGTTCGTCTTTGCAGGGGTTGATTCATTGGTAGGATCGATTGGGCTAGATCCAATTCTTAAATAAATTCAATTTACGGGAGGTTCCCGTACAATTGACGTCGTCTGTGGAAATTCGGTGAATAACAGATTGTTAAACTGCCAATGGCGACCCCTTCGAAGGTACCCACTATCCTTGACGAACACGCCTCGCCCATTGTTGACAGAATACAAAAGGAGCGAAGAAGAGAGGATAAGAGACCAGAAAATGGGGCAGCAAGAGCTCTGGAGCAGGAGTTTAGTAAGGAATCTACACTCCGCGCTATGGGGGAGGAAATAATAAGGCTTCGCACTTCTCTGAAGACTCACGAGTTGAAGTATTACGAGCAAGACCCACAAGTTCAGGTGGGGAGCTCGCATACTGGGGAACGCGAGCAGTCGGGAACCAAGGAAGGAATGGGAGCGCGTGGAATCAATCCGGAGTTGGAAAAAATATTCAAGGAGTTCACTAAGCAAAGGGACAAGGAAGGTTTTGATGAGGAGGGAAGCAGTCACACTTCCAGGAGCCCTCGACCAAAGAAACTGCGCCCGCGGAAGGATGATCCGAGAAGAGAGGGAAGGTCACGGTCAGCACGTACTACGATGGTGGAACCGGACGAAGAACGGGACGAGGTGATTACCACGCCGTTCGCCCGATACATTGATGAGGCGGAACCCCCAAAAAGTTTTTTCGTTCCCGGTTCAAGTCCTACGATGGGCGTTTCGACCCCAACACACACATCAGCCACTACAAACAGATGATGACGCTGTGGAGCATTAATGACGCGCTTATGTGTAAATTCATTCCGTCATGTCTGGGCGAGGCTGGCTTGAGATGGTTTGACCGGTTACTTCCACGATCGGTTACAAGTTGGAGTAATCTCTCAAAAGGATTTGTGGCACGTTTTGTCACGAATACAAAAATTCCAAAAGAAATCGATTCCCTGATGGCACTCCGCAAGGGGAGAAAGAAATCCTTGAAAGATTACACGAGAAAGTATTGGAAGGTATATAACGATATTGAGAATTGCAACGAGGAGCTGGCCGTGGTCTCATTTAAGCATGGACTACAGCCCGGAGGCAAGTTGAGGGCCTCCCTGACGAAGAAGCCACCCCAGAATATCGCGGCACTGATGAGCCGTGTAGAGCAATACATACGGGTAGAGGAGGACGTAGGGAAGGCCGAGGTGCAAGTAAAACCGAAGGAGCGAAGGTCGAGTCCGGATGGGCTCAGGAAGGTCAGACTGGGGCAATTGAGGGGAAGTTCGCCGCAGCCGAGCAAGAGGCCGAGGGGAGAGCCGTCGGGATCTCATGTTCGGTTAGGGGCAAACCACGGAAGAAGGGAAGTCAACACAGTATTCAAGGAATCGGTTCATAAAATCCTACCACGAATCAGGGATAAACCCTATTTCGTGTGGCCACCCAAGCTACCCGACTACGTCCTACGAGCGGCAAAAGAAAATGGCATACAGTGGAGGTGTTCGTACCATAGGGAAAAGAGTCACAAGACGAAGGACTGTCGAGCCTTCAAAAAGCACTTGATGGACTTGGTCCGGTAAGGACATCTGAAGGAATTCATAAAGGAGAGAGCATAGCAGCGGGTACCCACACCCATGAGGCGAGAAGAGCAAGCAGCCAGACCCACCAGCCATGGGATCATCAACGTCATCCATGGTGTTTCAGAGCAAAAGAAAACGATCTCCATGCGGGGGCAAATGCGTAGGCTCGGACATATAGCTGAAGTGATGTGAGTACAAACAATCGCAGGGAAGAGGACAAGGATGGAGGATAGCGAGGGCATCACGTTTACTAAAGCAGACGCTGAGAGGGTACAGCATCCCCATAATGATGCATTGGTCGTGTCTCTCAATATCGTCGGTTTCGACGTTAAGCAGGTATTAATAGACCAGGGAAGCTCGGTCGAGGTAATGTACTATACGCTCTACTCAAAGCTCGGCCTGCGCACCGAGGACTTAAACCCCTCACGGACCCCACTTGTGGAATTCGATTCTCAACCGGTATGGCCCATGAGGAGAGCTATAGTCCCAGTCAAAATAGGAACGGTGGAATGCTTAACCGAATTTCTAGTAGTAGATGTTCCCTCCGCCTATAATACCATCATGGGGCGGACATGGTTGCATGAGTTAAAGGCAGTTCCCTCGATATATCATCAGATGTTGAAGTTTCCTACCAAGAACAGCGTGGAAGTGGTTCATGAGGATCAAGCCGCCTCGAAAAACTATTTCGTGACAGCCTTGAAGGCCGAAGTCAAGGTAGAGGAAGTTAAAACGATCGAAATATTAGCTGGGGTCGTCTTGGAGGATGTCGGGACAAAAGCCAAGGACAAAGCCATCGAGGAGCTCGAAGCGGACATGATTAACCCAGGTAACCCCAAGAAATTTTTCCTGATCGGCTCCACATTGGCCGAACAACCAAAGGAAGACTTACTCCGGCTGTTGAGAAGCAATGTCGAGGCATTCGCGTGGACCCCCTACGAAATGCCAGAGATAGATCCAGCCTACATCTGCCACTCCCTGAACGTTAGTTTGGCTTCAAAATCGGTGAGGCAGAAGGGGCGTCGTTCGGCATCTCATCACACCGAGGCTGTGGAAGAGGAGGTGGGAAGGCTACTAGAGGCTGGGGCAATAAAAGAGGTACAGTATCCAGAGTGGTTATCCAATACAATGGTTGTCAGGAGGAAGGACGAAAGATGGAGAGTTTGTGTGGATTTCACAAACCACAATAAAGCATGCCCGAATGATAGTTTTCCCCTCCCCAAGATTGATCAACTCGTAGACGCCACAGCAGGGCACCAACGTATGAGTTTCTTCGACGTGTATAGAGGGTATCATCAGATCGCAATGTTGGGTGGAGATCAAGAAAAGACGTCGTTAATAACCCCACGCGGGACCTATTGCTACAGGGTGATGCCTTCGACTTGAAAAACGCCGGGGCAACCTTTCAACGAATGGTAACAAAAATGTTCGCCGAAGTGCTCGGAAAGACTATGGAAGCCTATGTCGATGATATGGTGGTAAAATCGAGGAAGGAAGAGGAGCACCTGGCCGACCTCCAAAAAGTGTTCGATATTCTTAAAGCCCATCGCCTCCGCCTCAATGCAACAAAGTGTGCGTTTGGCATTGGCTCGGGAAGTTCCTTGGTTTTCTGGTCACGAACAGGGGGATCGAAGCCAGTCCGGATCAAATCAAAGCCATCTTGGAGGTAAGGACGCCGTGCACAGTAAAAGACTTACAGAGGTTGACGGGGATGACAGTGGCCTTGAACAGGTTTATAAGTCGGTCCCCAGACAAACGCCGTGCATTTTTCCTTACCATGAGGAAGGGAGAGCAGTTTTATTGGAATGAAGAGTGCAAACAGGCCCTCCATGGCTTGAAAGCATACCTATCGTCGCCGCCTTTGCTCTCAACACCGAAGGAAGGCGAGGTGTTGTTCCTCTACCTAGCGGTTTCCTCACACGCCGTGAACTCCATTCTTGTCAGAGAGGAAGAAGGGCGACAGAGGCCGATTTATTATGTTGGGCATACTCTCACAAATCCGAAACAAGGTACTTGCCACTGGAGAAGTTGGCATACGCATTGGTTATCGCATCGCACAAGTTGCAGCACTACTTCCAGGCGCATGCCGTCGTCGAGTTCACGAAGTATCCATTAAAAGCAGTATTCGCAAAGGCATACTTGACAGGATGGATAACCAACTGGGCCGTCGAATTGGGGGAACATGACATCAGCTTCAGACCAAGGACTACCGACAAGGCCCAGGTATTAGCCGACTTTGTTGCTGAATTCTCTTGGACCACCCCAGGAATGGAAGAGGGAGGGGTGGACGAACTAGCTGTTCTGCAGAGTTCACGGGGAATATGGAGGCCCCACATAGACGGGGCAGCAAACAATAAAGGCGCAGGGGTGGGGACGGTCCTCACGTCTCCGGACGGTACTGTACTAGAACAAGCCTTGCGATTAGAATTCCATGCGTTGAACAACGAGGCAGAATACGAGGCATTGTTGGCAAGCCTAAAAGCTGCTGCGAAGCTCGGCATAGCCGATCTAGAGGTTTTAAGCGATTCCCAGTTGGTAGTTAACCAGTTGACCGAGAAGTATGAGGCTAGGGATGATCGTATGACGAGGTATCTCGACAAAGCAAAGGCGATAATAAGCCGATTTTTGACTTTCCGAGTTGAGCGAGTGAGCCGAGTGATCAATAGCCACGCGGATGCACTGGCCAGGCTCGGCTCGGCAATCTCGGCAACAGCAGAAAGGACCGTAGTGGTGAAACTTCTAGCGAGGGCGAGCATAGATGTCGCTCAAAGTTCACAAAAAATCTTACCGACCAAACAAACTCCCTCGTGGATGAACCCCATTACCTCTTTCCTGAGGGATGAGACTTTGCGCCCAGAGAGGAAGGAGGCGCATAAAGTCAGACTTAAGGTTGCAAGGTTTTGGCTAAGCCAAATCGAGAAGCTGTACCGCCGTTCCTACGCGGGGTTGTACCTCTTGTGCGTACACCCCAGTTTGATAGAGGATTTCCTTTATGAAATTCATGATGGTATTTGCGGGAGCCACACAGGAGGACATTCCCTTACACATCGGGCTATAACCCAAGGGTACTGGTGGCCCTACATGTAGAAAGACGCACAACAATATGCAAGAAAATGTGAGAAGTGCCAACTCTTCTCCCCGCTCATCCACCAACCCACGGGGAAACTAAACCCACTTACTAGTCCCTGGCCGTTCGCGCAATGGGGTTTGGATATTGTCAGACTATTTTCCAGAGCAGTGGGGAATAGGAGGTTCATGGTGGTAGCAATAGACTACTTCACCAAGTGGATTGAGGCCGAGCCACTCTCTAGTATTCGGGAGGCGGATATGAAACGGTTTGTGTTGAGGAACATAGTGACGCATTTTGGGATCCCCCGTGCGCTTATCTCAGATAACGGCACTCAATTCGACGGGCGGTTGTTTCGTCAATTTTGCGCTGAACTGAACATAGCATTCTACAACTCCACCCCGGCGTATCCGCAGTGCAATGGACAGGCAGAGGCCTCATGCAAAATTATCTTGGTCGGACTGAAAAAGAGGTTGGAAAAGATGAAAGGGAGGTGGGTGGAGGAGCTACCCCACGTCTTATGGGCCTATCGAACTACGCCTCGACGCTCCACCGAAGAGACTCCGTTCTCAATGGCTTATGGTACGGAGGCCGTGATACCTTTAGAAATAGGTCACCCAACGATGAGGGCAGACGACTTCGATTTTGACCGAAATGGGGACCTACTTTCCAAAGACCTAGATTTAGCAGAAGAACGCAGAGAAGAGGCGCTACTGAGGATAAGCTCCTATCAACAAGAGATGAGCCGAGAATACAACAAGAGAGTCAAACCAAGGGAGTTCGTCCCCGGTGATCTGGTCTTGAAGAAAGTTATGGGACACACGAAGGTTTTGGGAGAAGGGAAATTGGGTCTGAATTAGGAAGGTCTGTATGTAGTTAAAGTAGCTGCCGGGCCTGGAGCCTATTATCTCTGGGGAGCAGAAGGAAAAGATGTACCAAGGCCACAGAATTCGGCCAACTTAAGGGTTTTTTACCACTGAACCTGTATCTTGTTCCCTGTTTTGCGAACATGAATTCTATTTTGTGTGAATATCAATGAAACATTATCTTTGTTTGTTTGGTCTTCAGTCTCAGGGTTTTTAACAACCCCTCGTGGAAGGAGGCCATCTCAGCCTGAGGATAGAATATCCTCTCAAGAGCTGTCTAGCTCTCAGGGATTGTTACTAACAACTCCTCGTGGAAGGAGGCCATCTCGGCCTGAGGATAGAACATCCTTTCAAGAGCTGTCTAGCTCTTAGAGTTTCTAACAACCCCTCGTGGAAGGAGGCCATCTCAGCCTGAGGATAGAACATTCTCTCAAGAGCTGTCCAGCTCTCAGGGTTCTTAAAAACCCCTCGTGGGAGGCCATCTCAGCCTGAGGATAGAACATCCTCTCAAGAGCTGTCTAGCTCTCAGGGTTTCTAACAACCCCTCGTGGAAGGAGGCCATCTCGGCATGAGGATAGAACATCATCTCAAAAGCTGTCCAGCTCTCAGGGTTCTTAACAACCCCTCGTGGAAGGAGGCCATCTCGGCCTGAGGATAGAACATCCTCTCAAGACTTGTCCAACTCTCAGGGTTTCTAATAACCCCTCGTGGAAGGAGGCCATCTCGGCCTGAGGATAGAACATCCAAGAACCCCCGTGGGGGGACCGTTCGGCTTAAGGCTTCAAGTATCAGAGTTTACAAATAATTCATAGAAGATGCAAGAAGAAGAACAAGTAAAATATGAAGCGTTCATTGCATTTCATAGAGAAAGGTACAACAGAAGGAGAACGGTCGTTTACAAGAAGCAAGTGGTCGAAGTCTCAAAACCAAAAAAAACAAAGAAGAAAAAACAACACCAAAAAATAAAAGAGAGAAACAGAACAGCTCGGGCCATCACAGTTGGCGGTCGTCCACCACTTCGCCTTGAGGATCGCCGCTCCCTTCATTACCGTCATCAGGAATTTCAACCACGTCTTCTCCGTCAAAAGCGTGACGGCTGATGGTCGTATCAAGAATGTCTCCAGGACGGGGAGAGGGGAACGCTGAGGCAACTTCATGGTCTGTTGCCTCGGTTTCGATGATTTGTTCTTCTGCTGCCGCTCAGGCATCGGCTAGAGTCAGGGGCTCGCTCCATAAAGGAGAATCGAGTGGGACCCCCGTCCTCTCTAGCGCCTGTTTATAACTGATGGCAAGGAGTTCAGCTCGAATGCCCACGACTTCCTTCGCGAGATGAGCACCGCACTCATCCCACCCCTGCTGCCATACTAGACCTTCTTTCTCTGTTCTCGAGGCCTCCAGGTCGGCAGTGATCTTTTTCTGTATCTCAGCTTCGGCCTGAGCAGCCGACAGTTGACCTCTCAGTTCGGCCTCTAGGGCAGCGGCCTCCTCCTTTAACTTTTTTACCTCTTCTTCTGTGGCCTTCAACTTGGTTTCCAGCCCTTGGCGGGTAGAGGCTGCTACAACCTGGTCGGCTTTCAGGTCTTTAATTCGTTGCCTGGCCTGAGATAGGGCTTTGGCAACCCGCTTGGTCTCACTTGAGACCTCGGTGCAGCGGTCATGAAGGACGGTTGCTGCCTGAAGTTGCTGTACAAGGAAACAAGGAAAATGAAATGAGGTGAGGCAGATATCCAAATTATCACAAGTATTATGTATTAAGATATTATGACTTACGCCGATGCCGAGCTGGAACACCCTATCAAAAACGGCCGGAATGGAAAGAGCGGCGTGGTCGGCGACGTCGAGGGGAAGTGATAACCCACGTGCAAGGCTACTAGCGATTGACCCGTCTTTCGACGAATCATTGATGTTGATCTGATGTCCAGACATAACAAGCTCTGGAAGCCAGGGGAAGGGTTTTCGGCCTCCCTCTCGCAGTTGGTCTCGGATGCGAGAGTGTCGTCTCCCAGGATAAGTCGGCGGCGCTGGGTAGGTCGTTCACTGGGAGGCGGTGAGTTAGGCAGACCAAAACTGCCGAGAACAGGAGTCGTGTTCGGAGCTGTCGAAGCAATGGGGGAGCAGAGACCCTCACTCGAGGCGTAGCAGACGTGCTAACAGTGCTACGACCCAGCACAGCCGATCCGAGGTCGAACGTGCGTTGCCGCGGCATGTCTTCTTCTTCGGCTTGTTGCCGAGGCGGGGACCCTTGTTGTTGTGGAGGGATTGGATCTTGTGGAATCTCTCTATGCCCGATTACCCGGTGGTAGCTCGGTATGTAGTCAAGCAAATTCGGGGCTGACCGAGTCTCTCTGATGTGCAGGCAGCGCTGCACCTCGGCAAAGCTAGCCTATCTTTTCTTCTGCTTGGCTAGGGAGGCCGCTGTAAAGAAATAAAGCGAAACATAAGTAAAGCGAGTAAAACGTAATAAGGTGAATCAAGAAAGCATAAATGTGAAAGCCGAACCGACCTGGACTCCCTTCAACCCTAGATATGGAGCGACCAGCAAGTCCAGCTCGGCCGGGTTGAAACTCGAAGTCTCCCCTACCATGATGTAATCATCGCCGTGTTTATCGGATTCAGAGAGGTCGTGCACTATCTGCTGGGCAATGCTATTACGACTCTAATGAAATTTATGGACACCTGGCGGGGGGGAAGGCGGCATGTGGCCAACATCTCCCTCAGAAGAGGGTTAATAGGGAAGCGCACCCCAGCCTCCACGATGGAGGCAATAGGAAAGGCGACTTCGTTCCCTCTGGCAACGAAGTGCGATCCAGAAAGGTTAGGATCGTCAGGATCACAATAGTGAAGCGTGACAGAGGGAGGGATACGAAACCTAGACCTGAAGGAGGTGAGGGCAGCGGGGGAGTTCACTTCTTTGACAAACTTTCCCTTCCTTGCCATGGCTTGGGGAAGGGAAGGGATGATAACAACAAAGGAAAATGGCGCACACAAAAGGGGGAGGGGGACAACTACCAGTAATCCCAACAACTCAATGCAAAAAGAAGAGGGGAAGAAATGTACGCAGTCGAGGTTTAGGAGATGAGGAGCCTGACGAAGCAGTTGACACCGGGAACCTCTTCCTTGTCGAAGGTCGTGGAGGACGTCGGAAGTGGGGAAAGAAAGAGAACGCAGTGGTTGAGTTGTCTGGAGAGGCAGTGAGAGTGCAAGAAGAAGAGGAAAAAGGAAGCAAATGGCCCCCTTTATAGGTGCGATCCAAAAAACTTGGAGCGCCAACGGTCACCTCGCAGAGGCACGATGGCGCCTGTCATTGCATCGGGAATGCGCAAAACGCCCTTGTACGTCCCACTCAGGTGGCGACGCGTGGCAGGGCATTTATGGCGCCGTTGAGCATTGAAAACGGCGGCGGCGATGGCACAATGAATACGGCCTATCTAGAGATGGTCGAATCAACTTCCCTCCGGCACGCCCCCAAAGTCGAGCCAGAGGAAACTTGAGGGGCAACTGAAGGGGGTAAAAGGAAGGCATTCGGATAATGAATCGAATCGCGACCCAAGACCGAGATCTAAGCTTTTGGCCCAAGTACCTTTACTGATGACCCCTACTGATTAGGGGGTTCGACCCATAGAGGAGGGGAGATCGGCCCAGGCAGAAGTGACGATGGGCGGATACTAATACACCCTAAAGGCGGTATAGGCAGGCAAGGTACAGGCATTAAATGCGACTTAGGTCTGACACGACAGGCATTAAATGCGACGTAGGTCTGACAGTACAGGTATTAAATACGACGTGGTCTGACACGACGGGCATTAAATGCGGTTGACCTACTCTCCCATGCGCCCTGGGGTTCGGCCCTACGCGTCAGGGGAGCTCGGCCCCAAGGATGGTCGAGGTGGGAAAATTAAGGCGATGTGACGGTGGGCAAGCCGTCACCACCGCTAATGCAGTGGTGATGCCAGGGGAAGACAGTGGCAGGAAGATGTGTCAGTCAGATGTAGGTACATGTCAGATGAATGCTCATGATTGCAAGGAGAGAGAAAAAGGGTGGTGATCCCACTATATAAGGAAGGAGGCAAACTGTAAAGAAGGTAAGGAAATTTTTCCTCAAAAGTCTAAAGTAACAGTTTCTACTTAAGGGTCTGGTTTCCATTCATCTACTAACTTGACCGTCGGAGGGGCGTCCGGCAATCCGCCGCCGGTTAGCTCACGTGTGTTTGTCTTTGCAGGGGTTGATTCATTAGCATGATCGATCGGGTTGGATTCAATTCATAAATAAATTCAATTTACGGAAGGTCCCCGTACACTTACGAATTAAAATAATATAATAATGCAGATGAAATATCAAAATTGTGCTTTCAATATCTCGGCAGTCCCCAGTTAAAATAAACCTTGAACCTTTTTTACTTTGATACATAGTTAGCACTCGAAGCTTGTCCACCCAGTATTAACTCGTATCGGTATCCTACCAAAAGAATTAAAAATAAAAGAACTCATAATCAATAAAGCATTAAAAAAATAGACATTTAGAGCCTTGGAAAATCTTGTTATAGGCCAAAATCAATGTAGAAAAAAACTCCAATTGAGTACTTGTATGATAAACATCATCTTGGACCACTTTCTAGGGCTACAATAAAAGTGACACGTATGTCACGCAATCGTAAAATTTTCAAAATAATAATGTTTTTAAATCTATAAAAAAAACTTTATAATATATACTATTATATATGAATTTAAAAATGAACTATATTAACAAAAATTTTAAAAATACATTATTTGAAGCCTATAAATAAAGTGGGTCAGGCTTAATTTAGTTACATTTTTAAAAAAAATAACTTATAAACTAGATTATTCTAAATAAATTAAATAATGTGAAATAAAAAATTTTCAAAAATCCGAACTTCAGTAACTCCATAAAAAGTAAATTTTCCCTTCAATGAATTGTGCCTCCCAAAATCAATAGAGCTGTTGAAAAGAATGAATGAGATTTTTAAAAAGTAAGAATTGAAGAAACTTTAAATAGCGCAGGCATTGAAAGCAATAACTTTTAAAAATCTGTCTAAAAAGAATCATTTTAATTCTTTTTTTCTCTCATAATTAATACACTTTTTACTTTCTATCTATAATTTAGTTGTATGCTTTGCAGAATTTCTAACTCCTTATCATAATATTTAAAAAAAACCCTTAAAACATGACAGTTTTAGTAATATTAATAATTTAGATTTATTTTTAAAATTAAGTATGTTAAAATAAATTGTACCAACAATAGAAAAAAAATCCAATTGATGTACTAAATTATATTAAAAGAATTTTATTCAAATTTGTGCATTGCTTATAAATATATCAACAATTCTAATAACAGTAGTTTCTATAGAAAGAAAATCTTTTATATTAAAATTAACAAAATCTTATCTTAGATTGAGTATGTCACAAGAAAAATTAAGTAAATTAATAGTATTATCAATTAAAAAAATATGTTAAAAAGATTTTCTTAATTAAATTCATCGAAAGTTTGCTAGCCCAATAAAATAGAGTTTTAAAAAATAAAAATAAAAATAAATAAATAATGCCTCCAATTAATATCTCATCTAAAGCTTCCAAAATCATTGAGCCACCACCCCTCTCCAATATTATAAACAAATAGCATAAATTTATACTCTTATAATAAATAAAAGAATCGGGATAATTCAATTTTTATAGTGAAGCCTCTTTGTTGATAAAATTTGTTTGCCAAAAAAGTTTAATATATAAAATTTCCTATTAACTAAAAAGGTAAAATTGTAAAAAATATATATTAATTTTAGTTAACAAATAGAGCTTCTTAATGCACACTTTTTTTTTACATTATTATATAGGGTGAATTCGTACAATTAGAGGAAATGATAAGAACTAGGCCCTCAGTGTCGATCCCCTTGACTGGGTCATTTGTGAACAAAAAAATGAGGTGAGACTACTCGACGAACGGTTGTGGAAAACCTCTCTGATTCTTAAGTTAGTATTTCAATTGTGGATGCGAGATGAGCATATCTGAGCAAATCTTGGCATGGTTAATGTAAATCTAAGATTGCGTGTGTGAACCTTTTGCGGGTAGTTTCCTATTTATAAAGCACTTCGACATCATCCTTGGCAGGAAAGGATTGCTTCCTCCGGGCATCTTCCTGGCAAGAAGCCTCCTTCACCTTTTGAAGTCTCCTAGGGCTCTCTTTTCCTTGGAACAACTTGTTGCCAAGATATTTTGGCAAACTTTTGTCGTCATTAGTGTAACGATAAATGGGACACGCCATCACCATTAATGCTCATACTCAGTCACACAATCATTATGTTGGTGTGCCATTCATGGCTTATAAGTCAATGCTACTGAGCTCATCTCGTGTTCTGCATCTTGGCTCGAATCCTACGCACAATTGCGTCACCTGATCTCATCTATATAATTCTCAGGTTTGAATTGCTGGTGCGGGTTGACTTGTACTTTGAAATCCAACCCTCTTCAATTATTAATACAAGTACATTATACATCGTGTACAAGTACTCAACACATATGGTAGAAGTGCATTGTAAGAAAGTGTGTGCAATTATAATCTTCCCTTAACAAACTTCATTTTCAACCATTTTCATATGAAAGTTGCTAAATACATAATTTTCTACTTACTACATTATCATGCCTTTAGTAGTTGTTAAAGTTTTAATGCTTATACACTTTTTTTAAAACTCTTGGTATCGGTATTAAACTTTTAATGTTTATTCATATTGCTAAACTTTTAATGTTATGCACATCATTGTTTGGAAGATTTCAATAATAGCTAGTTCATTGTGTTATTTTTTTTCCAATTGAAGCTGGTTCATTTTTAAAAAAATTCACATCCTTATCTATGAGATTGTAATCCATGCAATCCCCTTACCTTTGAGCAAGGTTTTAATTTGTGTTTTTTCAGTAGAGCTATTTAAAAATTGTGTTGCTATTCTTCTTGCTTGATCGATGAATCATCATTACTAAAATCAAACAGCTCAGTGTTTTCAAAATTTTTAAAAATTGTATTTTTGAAGAAACATAAGTCTAATTTCAGTTGTTGAAAATGATATATGGTAGTTGAAAATTGATGTTTAAGGTTGGAATTTGAAATTGGAGGTGGTTGAGAATAAAAGGCATTTTTATTAATATAGTAAATTGTGAGAATGTAGTGGGCCAAACTAATGGAACCGTGCAAATTCTTTTTTTACTTCTTTGTTATCTACATAATAAAATAGCTTAGTTTGAAAGTAAATTTTGAAAAAATCGTTTGATTGATCGATGGCGACTAATAGTAGGACACAATAGTTAGTTTAAGTTTAGGTTAAATTATGCTAACTGAGTGTCTTTAAATCACGTCATACTTCGAATTCTATTGGTTATTGAGTTGTTTATGTAAATTTGAATTTTTAGATTTTTTTAAACTTCTTAAAATAAAATTTATATAAATAATAATAAATTAAATGTTTTAGAGTTATATGCTCAACTAAAAAACGTACAAATTGGTATTCTTACGCCAATTTTCTTTCTTTTACATTTTCTCTCTTTTTGTGTTCTAAATTCTTATACCAAAAATGAGTTTGAAATCGTTCCTATTTTAATGTCTCCAATTTTTTGCATACAAAAAATATATATCTTTTTTTAAAATCTCTAGTTCTCTAAAGGCAATGTTCCTTTTTACACATTCGAACAGGAAAACTCATATCTAAAGACATGAGTATTATATAAAGTGAAGAATGCATATTTTTAATATTAAAGTGATTAAGCTATGAATGCCTTGATTATGTTGATTTAATTAGTTGATGAGTTTTGTATTATCTGTGCTTACTGCAGAATTGTTAACCATTTTTATATAGTCATGGATCAAGACATAACATAATAAGATGGAATACCTTAATGTGAGGCCCCATCAGAGTGAAGAGCCATGAAAACTTGCAAATAAATTTTCAGAAAATGTCTATTTCGTCAAAGATAACTCAACCACCACAAGACATGTTCTTATTACAATTTTAAATTTTACAATTATTGCTATGAATTGTCATCTGCTTGGGATACCATCAAGTAGTACCATTTTGTACACTATGACATTTTTGTTAGTTTTATTCATCTTATCATACTTAATTCTTATGGTTTGCCAAGTTCAAGTAATGCTGCTAACGATTTTATTTTTTTGGTAGTTGTCAATTGTTGTGATGTTCGTAACAGATGAATCAATGCTTTCGGATTATATGCTGAAATAATTTTATCTTTGTAGGATTTTTGAATTATTTAATGGTTTTCCAAGTTATTTTAACATTTATTTTGGCATGTTTATAAGAAAAGTGGTGAATGTGCACAGATTAAGTATTTGAATAGAAAATGTAGCATATATTAAATAGAAAATGTAACAGATACTGGAATATGAACTAGGCACCTCAATATAGGCAATTAAATCACTGCTCTAAAATTTTTTGTTCTCGTTGATTGAGTTACGTTGCTTTGGTAAGTTCCTTTGTCAACTCTTTATTGATAGTCTTTGATTTTGGAATTACAGTGATCAAAAGAACTATTTTTTTTTGCCTAGCAATTAAAATTTGATTAGATTTTTATTGTTTCAAACTATTTTCTTTTATTGTTTTCATTGATTCATTCTTTACTTTTGTTAATTTATAATTGGAATTTGAAATTACTAATAGTGGGTTCCAATTTGTTCAAGTAATACACTGTAGAAAAAACTTAACAGAATCAATGTTGGTGCTGTTGGTGGTTCTAATGTGTTGTTTTTATTATCAATTTTGTTCAAGTACTATGAAGACAGCTCCCAATGTAGTATTATGAAGCATTACTGTTCTATTAGAACTTTATGAATCCTAACAGACATTTATACAAGTTGTGATTTACATTTTTATTATTTTCTTTTGCTAGAAAGGCTGAGGGTCTATTTATAAGATGAAAACGATGCTATTGACATGCTATTACTATTTTTTTACATTTTATTGTTATTATCTATAATTTCAGTCGTCATTGCAAGTCACTTAGTGATCTTTAAAAAAAAGATAGTAGTGAATTTAGACACAGGATATACTTAGTTAAAAT
>JAULJZ010194783.1:0-20447 GCA_032270985.1 Heliamphora pulchella | reverse complement strand
TGCACATAACCATATAAAACCACAACACAACACCACCCGTCAAAATCGACATCGACTCACGGGGACAACCCATACGATCACCACTGGCACAAACACTCCCAACACGGCCATCACAGACCCACGACGTTCATCCACGCAAACACAAACCCAACAGCAAATCACGTACCTAACCGTGCACCAACAAGCCGCATCTACCATGCACAACACCCACGAGGGCAACACTCAAACGCACACCGACGCCACGACACGACCCCCAAAACCACCACACAACCAATCGAACCCAAAAAGAAATCCATAGGTATTTAAATCACGTAATTCCCATAAATTAATCAATTGAATTTCGTAGGACACCAATCGAAAACCAAGGAATCAACCCAAAACCGCAAACTAACAGCCCACAACTTCAGTCGACCGAACCCCACCTCCAGTCGACCGAACATCCTACTGGAAAACCACAAAATGCCAAAACACACGGTTTAGTCGACCGAACCCCTCGGTTCAGTCAACCAAACCCAAGATCCAAACTTCAGTCGATCAAACCTCGGCGAAACTTGATTTTGAGCTACTGGTTCAACCCTCCAAACCCCGAATCAAGCCTTCAAACTCCAAATCAACACTCGTGAACACCCACACGGCTAGGCCTAACACCGAGACCTCAAAAGAAACTCCCGACACCCGATTCCATCCACAGAAATCACCAAAACACGGGTTTTAAGCCTAAAACCCAACTTTGAAACAAACGCAGATCTGCAGCAATTTACCAGTTAAAAACACACACGTTTATCCATAGCACCCTTATACAGTAGTAGGGTCTAGAATCTTACCTCGGTGAGTTTAAAACTCAATGCCTCGAACCACATGCAAAATCGAGCTTCGTCGAAATCAAAATCTGACCGGATGGTTACGTAGCCCACGACGCCAAAAGTAAGGATCTGCTGTTGGATCGTTGAAAATCGAGCCCCGGGCCCCTGAGAACTTAGAGAGAAGGCAAAGAGAAAATGGAAAATTTACTAGAAAATATTTGAAAAATATCTTTATGAAAATATCTAACTCCAGATATTTATAGGCCTCCAAAATATATATTTTTGAAATTTTTCAAAAATCGCGCCACAACGGCCCACGGCCCCCAGGAATGTACTCCGCATGCATATTTACCCTCAAACATGCATCAAAAGCATATAAAACATGCTGCAACGAAAACACATAACGTGCGCTAAAAAACGCCAAAAAAGAAATTGGGTCAGGGTCTCACATATGATCTCGAAAGGTGATTTATTAATCTTTATTTTTCATTGTAATTTTGGTAAAAAGGGGAAAAAAGAAAGTCTTTTCATATACGTGTTGATGGACTTAAGTTCCTATTGTGAACTTATGTCCCTGATGACCATTTAATTGTGCCATACATGCATTTATTACCTAGATTGCAGATATCAGAAAATCAGAAACGTCCAACCCTTCTTTACTTCAAAGGAGCCAAGCATTGGCATCAAATTGGTATTCAAGTTCTACATGTTATTCAGTTAACTCACTTTCCATTTTATGTTTTAGTTATATGTCACTTTGACCCAATTCAATGTTGTGGATGATGAATATAATTTGATAATGTTGAAATTTGAGATGTAGTGGATTGTTTTAAAATTTAATTACAGTTTGAATGTAATGTATAATAGAATTTAACATAGAGGATGTTGCTAATTGCGCGTTTAGGATGTGATCGCTTGGGTTTATGTGACTTTTTTTAGATTCTATTTTTTAACCCTTTTTTTGGTTTTGTGCGACTTTTTTCACCTTTTGATTCATTTTTCTAATTTTTTATGTGTAGGCTCCTCTTGGTTAACTAAGGCCTAACAATATCAAACCTCGCAGTGGCAAAATAGTTGTGATTAATCATTTGTAAGTTAGCTAAAGTGATTAATCATCTAAAAAGCTATATTGACGCATGGTCTCATGATGGGTAAGAAACTCTATTTATATGTTAATTTTCTTTTAGATTAGTTTATTTTACTTCAAATTTATGTCTGTTATCATTGGTTTTATGTTCCTTCTACTCAAGAAGGCTTGAGAACATTGATTTTTTTTTGGAACACTGATTTTTTATTTTCATGCTTCCAGAATTTATCCAATGCTGTAGCTAATTCTTGCATTAGCCTTCAAAATAAGAACATTCCTTTCAATGTTCTCATTGTTGATTGTGGGAAAACAATCTTCCTGTTCCCTCAGGTGAACTACTGGCCTTTTATGATTTCTAGTGATGAAGGATTATATGCTTAGATATACACTGAGATGGTATATTTATAATCTTGGTTAATAATTGAGATTTTTTCAATTTTTGTAGTAGTGTCTATTTAGTTTTATTTGTATATATTTGTATTTTTTTGTATAATAGATATTACTTTGGTAGGATGTCACGTCCTAAACTCCGGGTCACGTGAAACACCCACAAGCAACCGAATTTAATACCCAACCCGAGAATACACTCTCAAAATAAACCATACATGTATTGTATATAATCGCCAAACTGCTTATATTACACGGTTCCAACACCGAAAAACATGTTGTAGCATACATGTTTAATACGAGCAAAAAGGAAGACTACGGGTCTTCCGACCCTCCGGCAACCCCAGATTAACCTACGTGATCAGTACCTGAAATATATTTCAAATCCCACATAGCGAGCCAAAACTCATTAGAAACTAGACAAAGCATGCAATATAAGCTAAACATGCTAGGAAAACGAGGTGCAGTTTTCGACTCTCTTTCAAGCTTTAAAACAATTGAAAATAGTTTAGATCACGACTCACCAGAGTCAGGAAACAGTTTGATAACACGACTCGCACGAGTCCCAAAGATAATAGGTATATATATGCAACACATGAATACATATCTAAACAAACTTTCATAAGCCTTGACAAGATAACTCATGCAATCCATGCACTACGCCCAATGCATTATGACAAACACACCCAACACGTATCTCTTTAGGACCACGTTTTCGTCCTTCAGATTCACACACACGCGTCTTTAAGATCACGTTTCCATCCTTCAGACTCATGCACACCTGCATCATCAGGACCATATTTCTGTCCTTCAGATACTCACACGCAAGTGCATCATCAGGACCACGTTTTTGTCCCTCTGATTCTTGCACACAAGTGCATCGTTTCTGTCCCTCCGATTCACTCACACACACACACATGCATTGTTAACCAGGGTTAACATATCTCGGGCCACGTTTCCATCCATCGTTAGCCAGGGCTAACATTGACAGAACCACATGTTCATCTATCCCATTCCATACACCTATGCATTACCTAACTATGATTTAAATGCATAAAACATACCACATGCGCCACGCGCATCCGCTCTACAGATCCAACACATACATGCCTAATAAAACTCTAAGTTTTAAAGCATAAACCACATTACACGTAACGACATCAAAGCCATGTAATCCACTTACATAATCCGTATATAAATAAACTAGAGTTATAAATGCACACAGCCGGTTATAAACGCATATAGCCATATACAACTTCACATCATGATGCCACTCACCAAATAGCCTGACATCCACTCACATGGACAACCAACAACTCACAAAATCAAGCCTAACCCGAAAGCCAACGCTAAACCCCTCAAACCATGAGGTCACAAAACATCACATTTCCTCCAAAGGTGCCATGAGCCCAAACACGCTCCATACCCAACCACAACGCACACAACCGTGCCCCAACAACCCACATCTAACCATACACGCCACTCCCGAGGATGGCATCTAAACAAACACTCGAGGCCAAGATACGACCCCCAAAATCACAACACGACTAACCGAACCCCAAAAAAGAATCTAACAGTATTTCAACCGTCTAATCCTATAATCAATCAATTGAATACCGTCGAAAACCAATTGGAAACCAAAGAACCAACTATGAAACAACTACACAAAACAGCCCGGGTCCAGTCAACTGGACCCCCCCTCCAGGTGACCCAAACAACACACTAGAATCTCGCCAAAAATGCCTCAAGACACTATCCAGTCAAATGACTCCCACGGTCCAGTCGATTGATCCCACGATCCAGTCGACTAGGCTGAGGCGAAAATAGTTTTTTGAGCTACGGGTTTAGCACTCCAAACCTCGATTTAACGCCTCCAAACAGCCTCCAACACCCTCGGACATACACACGCCCAGGCCTAGCACCAAGACCTCAAAAGAAACACCTGATACCCGATTCTATCCACCGAAATCAACGAAAAACAGTTTTAAACCCCAAAACCCATCTTTTAAACAAAATCAGTTCTCATGCAATCTAACCGGTAAAAACTCACACGATTACACGTAACACCCTTATAAGACATGAGAGTCTAGGATCTTATCTCGGTGAGTTAAAAACTCGATACCTCGAGCCACGTGAAAAATTGAGCGTCACCAGAATAGAATTATGTCCAGATGGATGCATAGACCACGATGCCAATAGCAAGGATTCGCTGTTGGATCGTCAAAAACTGAGCCCCGGGCCCCCGAGATGTTAGAGAGAAAGCAAAGAGAAAATGGATAAAACTTAGTGGAGAAGTTTTGAAAATGTCTTTTGAAAATGTCTAACTCCAGATATTTATAGGTCTCCAAAATATTTTTTTTTTGAAATTTTTGAAATTCGCACCGTAACACCCCACGGTCCCGGGAACCAACCACACATGCATATCTAATCCCGATCATGCATCTAAAAGCATTTAAACATGCAAAACTGAAAACAAGAAACACGCGTCGAAAAACGCTAAAAAAAGAAAACGGGTCATGGTCTCACAACTCTACCTCCTTCATGGAAATTCATCCTCAAAATTCACCACAAGGCCAAAACAACAAGCCGTCGGTCGCAATCGACAGAGGCACACGTGATGGTCAGCCAAACCACTCTTAGGATATACTCAAACAAGGTCAAACATCCTAAACAATGGCCAACTATCTCAAAGACACGAAATCTATCACTCACCCCAATCTCACATCGTCACCAACTACTGCCTCAACACAACACACCACCCACTTAATCCATCACCAACACCCAAACAGATGCAAGAAAGGAACTGGCCCAAAATATGCATACTCAAAACGTACCTCTGCTCCCTGATGGCATAGCTGCATCGTCGGGTATGGTCGGTGCCCTCGAAGAACTGGGAGCGTCAAGGATATACACTCGGCCCTGTGTCAATCTGGGTTGCCCACCTGGAATCTGAACTGAAACACCCTCACCTATAACCCTAGAAGGCTGCACTGCAGAATGCTGCTGCTGATCCTGCACAAACGAACCCTCTGATGTTCCTACCATGCTCGGTATACTCTCCCTCCGTGGGCTGGTCCTGCAGATATGCCCCAACTGGCCACATCTAAAACAAACTGATGGTCCTCTCCCTGTAACTAATGCCTTGGCTGTGGGCACTCGGGCAAACGATGCCCCGGCTGTCCACACCAATAACATCTACCCCAGAACTGCTTCTTCCCTGGGCACCTCGACACATGATGCCCTAGGTGTTTGCATCTATAACAAGTTGACTCTCTTTGCTCTGGACTCTCAGATGAAGCCACCACTGGTACTGGTACTGATACAAGAACCTGCTACTGATGCGATCCCGCAGAATGAGAACTCAGACCAAACAACCTCTGGCGTTTGTCTCCATACCCCTGAAACTGAGCACGTCCACCATCCTGCTGGATTCTACGCTCTCCTCTAGCAATCTCAACTAGCTGATCGATGGCACCCACCATCGCATGCATCAACTCTATGGCATCACTCGGTCCCTAGGAAGCATTTACAATCCCAGCATCAGAGATAGGCATATCCCCTTAGCCCAAACCACGGCCACGGCCTCGACCACAGCCTTGCCCTCTTCTCGCAGGCATCACGTCTATATGAAAAAAAACTACACAAAAGATGCAACATAAAAACACGAATCACATAAGCATGCTAACACATAAGCACATAGGTTCATGCTAAATAAACCCCACATACTGAGAAGAACTGACAAGAATGATGCGTCAATCTGGATAACCTACTCAGATTTTCTGTTGTGGGGTTGGGATTTAGGGGTCAAAAATAAGGGAATTCAAAAGATGTTTTAGAAAATATTTTAACACCTTGAAAACAAAATTTTGAAAATTCTTTTTTGTCGAAAATAGAGTCGCCACTTAGTTTTTGAGAAAAACTAAGAAAAACAAAAATAGCCACTGATCTTTAAAACGTTAATCGGAGAAAAAAGGTTCGGGGGCTAAGGTACGAATCGGAGAAGGTGTTAGGCACCTCGTTCGCCCAACCATAAAGGTTGACCTTTACTAATCATCATTGGTTCTTTAATAGAATTTCTCAAATGTATGCAACTAAAGAAAATGGTGGCAAAGAGAGAACACACAAAATTAAATATGAAAAATACATAATATATGTACATAGCACTCCAAATTAGGACAAATAAATGGATTAATTCCTAAGTCCTATGACATGCAACTTCTATCTAAAGGATACATGAAACACATCTGCATGCGATTTTACAAAAAATAAAGTAAACTAGCATAGTTCAAATGAATAGGTTAAAGATGCTAAAATAACCTAGACATAATTTGCTACAAAATAAATTAAACTACTCTAAATATACATTTAAAGAAAATTACCAAAACATGTATAGCATTCATTTAGAAAGAAAAACAGGAACATGATAAGTAATAAAAGATGCACAAGAATTCTATGTTTTAAAAGAAAGAAAATCTACTAGCAAAAATAAGTGTGGTTTAACAAAAGAGAGTTAAAAGATTTAAAAAAAATAAGAGAAAAATTTATAAGAGAAAATTTATACTAAGAATAAGGAAACTAGAAAATATTTATTGAACTAATGAGAAAGAAAGCTAACTATTTAAATTTTAAAATGGATGAAAGAAAATAAAGAGAAAAGAAAACAAAAGGAAAGAAAATTACATTCAAAGAATGAGAATTAAATTAAAAGATTTTTTATAATTTTTTTATGGTTAATGAAAATGAAAGAAAAAGAAATATAAAATAAAATTATAAGAAAAGAAAGCTAGAAAAAGAAAATGAAGAAGGAGCTTTACACTAATAAAGAGAAAAATAAATTAGCATTTAAGAGAAAAGAAAAAGGAAATAAAATAAAACTACATTTATAGGAAAGGAAATAAGATGCTAAAAAAGAAAATTACACTACTAGAAATGAAAAAGAAAATAAAAAAAAAAGACTAATGAAGGAATATTAAGCTAATATTAAAAAGAAAATAAATGCTAAAAAGGAGATACTAAAAATAAAATGGAACACTAATGTTACAAGAAAAGAAAATGAACTAAACTACTATTAAGAATAAATTAGAACAACTAAATAAAATAAATAAATACTAGAAAATTAAACTAATACTAATAAAAAATGACATTAACATTATAAATAAAAAAAGAGAATGAAAAATGGATGCTAGTAAAGACAATTAAACTAATACTAGAAAAGTAAAAGAAATTAAAAATAACTATTTAGCTTAAATGTGAAATGTAGTATTAATTACTACATTCACATAAATGTAGGTGTATTATTACAACAATTAATAATATTATTAAGTTGTAAGCCAAAATATATTAGCACCATTTAATAAGTAAATAAATAAATGAATAAAAAGACAATGTGCTTAGTGTAGGGTGTGAATTAAGGAATTAATTTAAAAAACTAAATTTAACAAAATAAGTTAAGCAATAAACTATGTTAACTAAAGAAAACGTGCCAATTAAAATTGACAATTAACCCGATCATTCCAAAAGAGAGAAAGTGGAGTTTAAAAAGATCGGGGATCTAAACGGGATACCTAGATTGCCGGAGAATCCTTAAGTTGTGGAATGTGCCTCAGCGTACCAATCCTTGAGTGGTGATCCAAGTAATGTAGACTTCAATGTAGGTATTGGAGGTTCGGGACTCGGTATTTTGGCAGGACTTCGGTGTCGGGGCTCGGGATCGCTCGATATATCGCAGAGTCTCTCTCCCTTAAAATTCGTACTGAAAACGTAAGATGGAGTACGATATTTATAGAATTCTTCAACCAATGAGATGTTGCCACATTTTAGGACACGTCAGGCCATTTGGAGTTGGCGGTTGCCATAATGCAAGTTGGCGGTCACTATGTTTTTGGAAGGTTCCACAAAGTTCTATGACGGTCGCCACAATGGGAGTTGGCGGTCGCCATGATGAAAGGTGGCGGTCGCCACTTTTGACTAGGGTTTCCACAAAGTTCTACGGCGGTCGCCACAATGAGAGTTGGCGGTCGCCTTACTTGAGCAGCAAGTTTCGATGGTTCGACAAAATTTCATTGGTTTAATTAAAGGTTTTGGGTTCAAATACCGAGCTTAGATCACTTCTCGAGGATTGTATCGAGGCACTAATTCACCTGTTTTTATCATCGGATTCGCCTAAGATTAGGCGGGATCAAATTGGGGTGTCTACAGTTACCCCTCTTTGATAAAACTTGCATAGCAACGCGTGAAGCAGGTTATATCAAAGCCCAGAGACAACAACCATTTGACCAAGCCGTCAATCTTAGGCTACAAACACACAAGCATGCATATGATGTTGGTCGTACTCGAATTTTAATTGAGATGCCTACGTATCCCTTTTACTAGGGATCAGACCAGAACGTAGTTCATGGGGCAAAATGCTAAAAAGATGAAATGATAAGAAACATGATATGGATGCTAACATGAATGAATCCTAACATGATGCAGATAGGTATAACACGAGTCAGTTTAAGGTCGTGAGGAGGACCGACGAATCAGTTTAGGGTCGTGAAAAGGACCGACGAGTCAGTTTAGGGTCGTGAAGAGGACCGACGAGTCAGTTTAAGGTCGTGAGAATGACCGACGAGTCAGTTTAAGGTCGTGAGGAGGACCGAGAATTAATAGGTTAAGACCTAAAAATTCGGAATGAGGTGCGAGATAAAAATAATTACGGCTTAAAATTAAACTTATCAGAAGGGATAATCATAAATTAATCGGTCGAGGTAAGATCTAAAAACTAGGAATGAAAGTGGGATAACAAAAAGTCAAGTTATGACTTAAAGTTAAATTTATAGGGAGAGAAAATCACGAATTAATAGGTCGAGTTAGGACCAAAAAATTCGAAATGAGGTACAAGATTAAAAACCAAGTTATGGTTTAAAATATGATTTGTCGGAAGAAAACACAGATTAATAGATCGAGTTAAGACCCAAACATTCGGGGTACGAGATGCAAGATATCATACTTAAAATTATGTCTATTGGAGACGAAATTAAGAGCCAAGTTATGGCTTAAAACTGGATTTGTCGAAAGGAGAAAATACCAAAAAGGTAAGAAACACATTTGAATCAAATTTTATTTTATTTATTTATTTATTTATATTATTTTTATTATTATTATTATTATTTTATGCTATATATATCTTTTTTATATTTTTATTATTTATCATTTTTTTGAAAAGTCCTCCAAAATTATTTTAAGAAGAAAACATATACAAAATAATGAAACAAAAACAAGAATAAACATAATGAGCGCGCATAAACACCCAAACTACCCCTTAAAACCCCATAATGACCGCCAGACAAGGATGCAGAACTCGAGACATGAAGTGACCGTTGACAACATGGCGGTCGCCATGACTGAATCCGTCTGACACGGCGGTCGCTGTGTGTCCCTTGGGAAACCTGGCGGCCGCCGATATTGAATGTGGCGATCGCCATCTCCAGGTGTGTACAAGACTTTCCAGGGTGGGCGGACCATGCCCATTCTTACTCTCTACTTTCTCTCTCTAGCTCCCCGCGCTCTCAACCTTCTCTCAAACTTTCTCCTCTTAAGATTTTGTGCCTCTTCTCTTTTATATTTCCGAGGTACAAGATGTTCACACTATTATTCGTGATCCCGTTCCTTTTTATGGCGGGCCAGGATCAGGGAGATGACAATTCGGGGGAACGACGAGACCCTTCCGCTAGTGGGGGTACTTCCACGCAGCCCACTACTGTGATGGATGCTCTTGTACTCGAGGCGGAGCTTGCCTCCTGTCGAGTTGTTGAGGAGGCACGAGTGGCTGCTGTGGCGCAGGCAGCTGCAGATGCTGCTGCTGAGGCCGCGGTGGCTGAATTCTTAGATCCTGACGCTGGAGATGGCCGTCCGGCACCCTTCGACCCCCATACTTACGCTCCACTACCATATTGTGTGGTTCCTCGCGGGATGAGACGCTATGTGCCTCCTGAGGATGCTGTTGCTGCCGACCTTCTTCTGCAGGAGCCTGACCATCATATATCTCCTCGGCACCCATCGGTAAGTACCCCGTCCTTACTTGTTTTAATATCAGAGTATGAAAAATCTCAAACGTAGACGCATGCCTAGGATCCCCCATATGATGATGATGATGATGATATTGATGATTTTTTATGTGTTTGAATGATTTTGATGATGTGGATGTTCAATTGATGATATGAATGATGATTGGAATTTGAGCTTAATTTAGGTACCTATGCAATGGATATCAAAACAGTAGGGATACTAAGATCTTTTAAACAACCAACAAAAGGGCAATCCTTTAGAAAATTTGGAAAGGATCTTAGAAAATTGGGGCAAATCTTAAGTGAAATCCTAAAGAATTTTTAGAAACATTTACAAAATCATTAAAAAAAATATTTTGAAAATTTTGAGAAAAATCCTAGAAAATTAAAGAATAATCTTTAGAAAATCTACAGAATTTAGAAAATCTTAGGTTTTTTTTTTTAAGGAAAAAAACAAGTGTAGGGAGATTTTTTTTATTTTTTATATTTTATTTAAAAGGGTAATTTTGTCAAAATCTTAAAATTTGGGGAAAAAAAATATTGTAAATTTTGAAAAACCCTAGAAAATTAACAAAAATTTTAAGAAAATATTAGAAAATCCTAAAAATTTTAAAAAATCCTACAAATTTTGAGGAAAATCTTGAGAAAAATTTTAAGGAAATCCTAAAATTTTCGAGAAAATTTAAGAAAATATTAGAAAATCCTAGATTTTTTTTCTTTTTTTTTTTAAAGATTGGGGCAAATTAATCCTAAGAGATCCTACGAGGTTGGGATAAAAAGGGCAAAACACGGAGATTTTTTATTTTTGGGGAAGAATGGTTGACACAAAATGATAGAGGCTTAGATTTACTAGGATATGCCGAAATCATGAACCTAGGGTTAGGGTGCCTAATTTTCTAGGGCTCAAAAAGATTCGAAAGACCGTTACCTATGGTTTGAATGATTTGCCTGATTTACCAGGGCTTGCATGTTTCATGCGTTTGATCTGCTCTCTGTTTTCTCTTTACAGGTTGGTCACTACGTCCGAGGTTTCGGAGGTTCAGCCTCTGGGGAGGTGTTGGAGTAGTATGATGCCCTCCCTACTCCTAGCCGGGCTCAGATCGATACCTCTGGTTTTGTTCGTTTCATTCCCTAGCTGGGTAGGACGAGCAATGACCGGGTATGGCTGACAGCCCTGACTGAGCAGTGGTGGGATACCACCAACACCTTTCACTTCACTACCTTCGAGGCTACTCTGACGCCTCTAGACTTCGCGTTGATTACTGGTATCCGGGTTGGAGGAGCTCCTATCCCTTTTGATCTGTCTATATTCCAGTCGACCGACGCACTACTGTACTTCCTCGGGGCTGTTCCTGCTCAGATGGACCGTGACAGAGTCAGATACACCTGGTTCTTTGAGCAGTTCAGACACTTTCAGTGCACCGAGCCCCGTCATTACGAGTGGGTTGCTCGAGGCTTTCTCATGTATATGTTCGGTACCTCCTTATTTTCGAACAAGGAGAATACCGTTCATTTGCATTATTTGGGCGGCCTGGCTCGTCTTGACCGGGTTGCCAGCTATGACTGGGGAGGCGTTGCTCTGGCTACTCTCTACAGATTTATGCGGACCTTGACCCGATTCCCCTAGGAGCTCAGCATCGAGGGATACTGGAGGGTCTGCGAGGTATGACTTAGTTTCTGCAGTTCTTCATCTATTTCTGTTATCTGTTATTTCTGCCTGCTGACATCTTTTTCTTTGCAGTTATGGACCTATGAGTTCCTCGGGCATCACCTTTCGGCAAACTCTGCGGCAGACCCTCTGGTTATTCCCCGTGCTGCCTGGTAATCCTGAGGGCTGAAAGGGAAGAAGGCCGGGGGGAAGGATCTTGATCGATTTCGGGTGTCTTTGGATCGGCTGAGCCCCGACCAGGTATTTTTACCATTCTTTACACCGCTTTCTGCATTATACTATTTACTGTACTATTTGCTGCACTGTCTGCTGTACTATCTGCTGTACTGTTCTTTATTCTGGACATTGATTACTATACACCGACTGTTATCACATACTGTATTATTTGCTGTATTCTGCAGTTTACTGGGACGTTTGGAGGGGTGTAGAGGATCGGGCCGGCGCAGATCTGATGAGCAGTCGGGATATTACTCCTAGGTGGATCCTGCTGGAGGGTCCATTTGGACGGGAGTACTATCTAGGAGAGCGAGTGGTTCGCCAATCGGTCGGCCTGGATCACTTTCAGATCCTAGTTGTTCCTCCAGCCTATATGCGTCGGACTGAGCGTCTGAGCCGGGTCGATCTTCTTTTTGAGCTGGTGGGGACTTCGGCTACCGAGCTGTTGGTGGCAGAGGGGGACTATACTGCTTGGGCCCGGGCCCATCTACTGGGTCCATTAGGACCCGGCCCGGGTGGTAGGAGGCGAGCACCAGAGGCTATCGATGCTGATGCTGCCGTTGGAGGGGCTGCTGCTGCTGTTGCCGTTGGAGCCGCTGCTGGCGGTATGAGGGGCCCAGAGCAGCCATGGAACGTCCAGACTGTGGTATATGGCTTCCCCTTCTCTCTGCCAGTTCCTGTTCCGCCGGAATCAGAGTTTAGGGCTGACATCGGCCAGGTTTGTCTTCTACCTTTCTCTCAGTCACTTGTTCTTTCTTTATTTGTCTAGTTTATTTTAGAACTGTTCTCTTCTACAGGTCGATCAGGCTTGGTTAGACCGGGCGATGCTGATGATTACCGATTTGAGAGTACTGGTCCGGCAGATGGATGCCTCGATGTGGGCAGCCGGCGTTGCTTTCATACCAGTAGCCGCCGTGAGTAGCTTGTGTGTTTCAATTTTTCTGCATTTTCTTGCCTAAAATTAATTTCATTAAAATAAAATTAAATACTAAAAATATGATTTTCAGTATACCAACCCTAATAAAGAGCTCCTCTAACTCAAATGCTAGTGATCATAGCAAAATCGAGTGGTGTCAGTGTCACGTCCCAAACTCCGGATCACGTGAAACACCCATAAATAACCATATAAAACACCCAACCCAATGTTCACTCTCAAATCAAAACATTCAAACATTAAATATAACTGCCAAATGGCTTACAATACACGGTTCTAATACTGATAAAACATGTAAACATACATGGTCCAAAAAGAACAAAAAGAAGACTACAAATCTTCCGCCACACTGGCTATCACGCCCCAAATTCTGGGCCACGTGAAACACCCATAAATAATCAACCCGAGAATATACTCTCAAGATAAAACATACATGCATTGCATATAAACGCCAAATGGCATACATTACAAGGCTCCAACGCCGAGAAACATGTATTAAGCATATATGACATAGATAGAGAAACAAAAAGGAAAACTATAGCTCTTCCACCTCTCCAGCACCTCCAGATCAACCAGCGTGATCGGTACCTGAAGAAAAGTAAATCCCACATCGTTAGCCAAGGCTCAGCAGAAACTAGACAGGCATGCAGTATAAACAAAACATGCTAGGAAATCGAAGTGCAGGTTTAGACTCTCTTTTAAGCCTTAAAAATGAGTTTTCACATGCAAACGGGAAAGCGAGGATACAAATCATATTTTGACTCACTCATAGTAGCCTGAAAACAGTTGAAAAAAGATTTTTAGATCGCGATTCACACGACTTTTAAAATAGTTTAAAAATTGGTCTATCCGTCCCATAATGCAGTTCATGCAATCCATGATATATACAACTAGCCCTCATACGCCGCAACTGCAGATCTAACAACCGGTCCTCACACGCCGCAACTACAGTCCTAACACTGAGATAAAAATCTGCATATAAACATACATTCCCGGGATAAAACCGTATACTATGGGGTAAAACCATAGACCAAACCACGGGGTAAAACCTCATACTTTACCATAAGCCATGGGATGGAACCACCGACCACAGATTATACCACAGGATAAAATCGCATATTACAGGATAAAACTGAATATTACGGGATAACACTGAAAATTACGGGTTAACACCGAACATATCTATGCTTAACCTAATTAGAATTTCAATGTATAAAGCCACATACTGTCACTACGTTTCACAAACCACGTCACATACTACACACGCGACTCACATAATACCTGCAACTCATGCAACATGCATCACATACATCCGTTCCTCATATTCCACATAACCATGCGTATAAAACTTCAGAGTTCTAAAGCATGCAACTACGGTACACGTAACGATACCAAAATCATGTAATCCACTTACATAATTCAAGCATAATAAGCCACAGTTATAAATGGAAAGCCAGCTATAAGCGCACATAGCCATATAACCTCAAACCGTGAAATCATCTGCCATAAATCCCGACATCCACTTACAGGGACGACCAACAACTCACAGCACTGAGCCTAAATCGAAGGCTAACGCTAAACCCCATAAACCACCACATGACCGACTGAACCCCAAAAGAAATCCATAGGTATTTAAATCAACTAATTTCCATAAATTAAGCATTTGAATACCATAGGACGCCAATCGGACACCAAAACCACAAACACAAAACTGCCCAGGTTCAGTCGACCGAACAACACACTGGAAAACCACAAAAATGTCTCAATGCACAGTTCAGTCGATTGAACCCCACGGTCTAGTCGACTGAACTCAAGAACTGTGATCCAGTCGACTGAACCTATGAGTTCAATCGATCAAACATGCCCAGAAACCGTTTTTAAGCTACGGATTCCACCTCCAAACGCCGAATCGAAGCTTCTAAACTTCAAATCAACACCCTTGGACATACACACGCCCAAGCCTTACCTCAAAGCCACGAAAGAAATCCTCAAAACACGATTTCATCCACCGAAATCTATTAAAAATCGGTTTTTAACCCAAAAACCCAACTTTTAGACAAGATCAGATCTACAACAATTTAACTGTTAAAAACACACACGATTACGCATAACACCTTTATATAGCAGTAGGGTTTAGAATCCTTTCTCGATGAGTTAAAAATTTGACACCTCAATCTACGTGCAAAATTGAGTTTCGTCGGAATAGAATTCTGACCAGATGATTGCGTAGTCCACTGTGCCAAAAGTAAGGATCCGTTGTTGAATCGTTGAAAATCGAGCCCCGGGCCCCCGAGAGCTTAGAGAGAAGGCAAAGAGAAAATGAAAAAATTACTGGAGAAGTTTTAAAAAATATCTTTATGAAAATATCTAACTCTAGATATTTATAGGCCTCCAAAATATATTTTTTGAAATTCGCATCACAACGGCCCACGGCCTTGGGAACCTACCCCGCATGCATATCTAAGCCCAATCAAGCATCGAAAGTAATAAAAACATGCTCCAATGAAAACACGTAACGCGCGTCCAGAAATGCCGAAAAAGAAAACGGGTCAGTGTCTCACCACTCTACCCCCTTAAAGGAATTTCGCCCCCGAAATTCAACTCAAGGTCAAAAGAAACAACCCCGTTGATCACGGTCGACATAGGTATATGAGATGGCCAGCCAAACCATTCCTAGGATATAGTCAAGCATGGTCAGGCATCCTAAACAATGACTAACTATCTCAAAGACACGGGATCTACCACACACCCCAACCTCACATCCACACCAACCGCTGCCTCAACGCAGCGCAGCACCCACGGAGTCCATCACTAACTCCCAAACAGATGCAAGAAGGAAACTGGCCCAAAACCTGCATACTCAGAAAGTATCTCTCCTCGGTGAAGGCATATCTGCACGATTCGGCACAACTGGTGCCCTGGAAGAACTAAGAGCTATTAAGGAATACGCACGTGGTAGTGTCTCTCTACCCTATCCACCATAACTCGGCACTGTCGGCTGTCGCAGTGACTGAATTAACGTACTCCCACCTGCCATTTGGGAAGTTTGAACCGCAGGATACTACTGTCGCTCCTACACATACGAGCTCGCTGGTGTGCCCACTATACTCGGCACACCCTCTCTCTGGGGACAAGTCCTGTGGATATGCCCCGTCTGACCACATCTATAACAAATCAGCATCTCCCTGTCCTGTGACTGATCTGATACGGAGCTCTAAGATTGCCTCAATTGTGGGTCTCGATACTGTCTCGGCTGCGGGCAATCTGGCACACGATGCCCCTGCTGTCCACACCGATAACATCTGACCTTCCTGTGCTCTGGCCTTCCCAACGAAGCCACTGATGGCGCTGGTGCAGAGAACTGCTGTGATATAGATGGATGAAAGCTAAGTCTAGAGAACCTCTGCCTCTTGCTGGAACGCCCACCTGTCTGCGCCTCGGTCCCACTCTGCGGTGTCCTGGCCTTCCTGGAAGCTCGGATCTCAGTCATAGTGTTCTCCACCCTCACTGCTGCCTCCACCAGCTCTTTGAACATCCGAAGTCCCATCGCGACCACACGCTCCCTAATCACTCGCCTCAAGCCCTGGTCAAACCTCATCGATCGCAGCTCGTCTGTACTCACCAACTCACGTGCAAACCGGGATAAACATCTAAACCTGGCCTTGTACTACATGACGTCCATAGCCCCCTGGGTAAGAGTATAGAACTCCTCCCTGTACAAGTCCCTCTTCGAAGCCGGGAGGTATTTCTCCAGAAACACTCCTGTAAAAGCTACCCATGTGACTCCCGCAATGGTCCTAGAATACTTCCACCACGCATGAGTAGCACCCCTCAACTGAAAGGTGGGAAATGAAACCCGTAACTCATCCTCCACGATCAGCAATGTGTCAAGGATCTGGGTCACCAACTCCAGCCACTCCGTCGCCACAATAGGATCAGGATCTCCCCCAAGGTAGGCAAATCCATGTGCCTAAACTCCCGCATCGCTACAGTAGCTCTCACCTCAGGTACTCCCTCTCTCTCCCTAACAATCTCACCTTTAACCAACTGCTAGATAGAACCATCCAGCACACGCAACAACTCCGTCGCATCTATCGGCCCTAGGGGAGCATTTGCATCCCCAGCATTAGGGATAGGCACATCCCCTTGGCCAGCACCACGGCCACGACCTCGTCTCGTAGACATCGCGTCTATATGAAAGTAAAACAATACATAAGACGCAACACATCACATGAACATAAACGCTAAACACCTGGCATGCCAACACATAGCTACATAGGTTTATGCTAAACAAAACCCCATATACCAAGGAGAACCAACAAGAATGACGCGTTAATCTGGATAACCTACTCAGATTTCCTGCTAGAAATCACGTCAGCTAAACACGTTTCTAACTTGGCCCCCAAGTTTGTTAATCCAAATGCCCAAAGGCAGGACAAATGAATCCCACAGTTCAACCTCCATGCTCACATACACACATCATCCTCATGCCTAACATGCTAACGCGTACATGTTATCAAAGCATCTAAACACATGTAGTCAAGCACACGCAATCAACCTCACATGGTGATGCAACCTCTTCCCACGGCTCATAGGTATTTGAACCCAAAGCTCTGATACCAAGTTGTCACGCCCCAAACTTTGGGCCACGTGAAACACCCATAAACAATCAACCCTAGAATACACTCTCAAAATAAAACATACATGCATTGTATATAAAAGCCAAATGGCATACATTACAAGGCTCCAACACTGAGAAACATGAATTAAGCATACATGATGCAGATAAAAACAAAAAGGAAGACTATAGTTCTTCCACCTCTCTAGCACCTCTAGATCAACCAGTGTGATAGGTACCCGAAGAAAAGCAAATCCCACACCGTGAGCCAAGGCTCAGCAAAAACTAGACAGGCATGCAGTATAAACAAAACATGCTAGGAAATCGAAGTGCAGGTTTAGACTCTCTTTCAAGCCTTAAAAACGAGTTTTCACAAGCAAATGGAAAAGCGAGGATACAAACCATATTTTGACTCACTCACAGGAGCCTAAAAATAGTTACAAAACGATTTTTAGATCGCGATTCACACGACTCTTAAAACAGTTTAAAAATTGGTCTATCCGTCCCATAATGCGGTTCATGCAATCCATGATACCTACAACTAGCCCTCACACACCGCAACCATAGATCTAACAACCGACCATCACATGCCGCAACCACAGTCCTAACACTGAGATAAAGATCCGCACATAAACATTCATTCCCGGGATAAAATCGTATACTATGGGGTGAAACCATAGACCATACCACGGGATAAAACCGCAAACCAAACCACGGGGTAAAACCACATACTTTACCGTAAGCCACGGGGTGGAACCGCCGACCACGGATCATACCATGGGATAAAATCGTAAACCACGGGATAAAACCGCATACCGCGGGATAAAACTGCACACCACGGGATAAAATCGCATGTTACTGGATAAAACTGAACACTACGGGATAACTCCAAAAACTATGGGATAACACCGAACATATCTATGCATAACCTAATTAGGATTTCAATGCATAAAGGCACATACTGTCACTACGTTTCACAAACCACGTCACATACTACACATGCGACTCGCATAATACCTGCAACTCATGCAACATGCATCCGTTCCTCATATTCCATATAGCCATGCGTATAAAACTTTAGAGTTCTAAAGCATGCAACTACGGTACACGTAACGATACCAAAATCATGTAATCCACTTACATAATCCAAGCATAATAAGCCACAATTATAAATGCAAAGCCAGCTATAAGCGCACATAGCCATATAACCTCAAACTGTGACATCACCCGCCACAAGACCCAGGATCCACTCACAAGGACAACCAACAACTCACAACACTAAGCTTAAACCGAAGGCTAACGCTAAATCCCTCAAACCACCTCATGACCAACCGAAACCCAAAAGAAATTCACAGGTATTTGAATCAACTAATTCCCATAAATTAATCATTTGAATACCATAGGACGCCAATCGGACACCAAAACCACAAACACAAAATTTCCCACGATCAGTCGACCGAACCCCCCAGTCCAGTCGATGGAACAACACACTGGAAAACCACAAAAATGCCTCAATGCACAGCTCAGTCAATCGAACCCCACGGTCCTGTCGACCGAACTCAAGAACTATGATCCAGTCGACTGAACCAATGAGTTCAATTGACTAAACATGCCCAGAAACTATTTTTAAGCTACGAGTTCCACCTCCAAACCTCGAATCGAAGCCTCCACTCTTCAAATCAACACCCTCAGACATACACATACCCAAGCCTTACCTCAAAGCCACGAAAGAAATCCTCGAAACATGATTTCATCCATCGAAATCGACTAACAACCGATTTTTAACCTAAAAACCTAACTTTTAGACAAGATTAGATCTACAACAATCTAACCGTTAAAAACACACACGATTACACGTAGTACCCTTATACAGCAGTACGGTCTAGAATCCTACCTCGGTGAGTTAAAAACTTGACACCTCAATCTACGTGAAAAATCGAGCTTCCCTGGAATGGAATTCTGACCGAATGGTTGCGTAGCCCACCATGTCAAAAGCAAGGATCCACTATTGGATCGTTGAAAATCGAGCCCCAGGCCATCGAGAACTTAGAGAGAAGGCAAAGAGAAAATGAAAAACTTACTGGAGAAGTTTTAAAAAATATATTTATGAAATATCTAACTCCAAACATTTATAGACCTCCAAAATATCTTTTTTGAAAATTTTCAAAATTCGCACCACAACGGCCCACGGCCCCGGGAACCTACCATACATGCATATCTAAGCACGTTCATGCATCGAAAGTAATAAAAAAAATGCTCAAACGAAAACATGTAACGAGCATCCAAAAACGCCGAAAAAGAAAATAGGTCAGGGTCTGACACTGGTGCCCCCAAATCATCCTGCATGCCCGGTACCTGGAAAATATTTTAAATCTCACAACGTGAGCCAAAGATCAGCAGATACCAGATAAGCATGAAATATAAGCTAAACATGATAGGAAAACGATGTGCGATTTTCAACTCACCCGAGCCATAAAAATGGTTTTATATCTAAACTCATACGAGTCTCAAAGGAAAAACATTTCAAAAACAATTTTATATGAGGACTCACCAGAACCTCATGGAAAATAATTTTGAAAACGGTTTTGTATCACGACTCATCAGAGCCTAGAAAATAAGTTTTATATATATATATATATATATATATATACACTACAATACTTTACCAGCAAAGATAGACTCCTA
>JAULJZ010194772.1:0-20447 GCA_032270985.1 Heliamphora pulchella | reverse complement strand
CCAAAGAAATTTTATCGAACCATCGAAACTTGCTGTCCAAGTAAGGCGACCGCCATGTTCATTGTGGCGACCGCCAACAGAACCACTTAGAAACCCTAGCCAAAAGTGGCGACCGCCAACTCCAACATGGCGACTGCCAACTCATGACTTGGCGACCTCCAACTTCAAAAACCCTAACGTGTCCCAGAACGTGGCAGCATCTCATTGGTTGAAGAACTCTATAAATACCGTACATCTGGTACATTTTCAAGGACAAAAAAAATTAGTGAGAGGTTTAGTGAGAGAAGCGCTGCCGAGTTGCCGAGCAATTTTGAGTCCCGACGTCGAACCCCTGCGAAATATCAAGATCCGAACCTTCGATGCCTATATTGAAACCTTGCTTGGATCACCACCCGAGGATTGGACCATTGAGGCACATTCTCGACTTGAGGATTCTCCGACAATCTAGGTATCTCGTTTGGATCCAAAATCCTTTTAACTCTACTTTCTCTCTTTTGGAGTGATTGGGTTAAATTCATTTTAATTTGTGTATTTAGTTCATTTGAATAGTTAACCTTGCTTCTTACTTACCTTCCTTCATTTAGTTTAATATTTTTTTAATTGCTTAGTTTACACTTTCACACTAAGCACAGTATTTTTTTCTTTAATTAATTTATTAAATAAGTGCTAATATATTTTGGTAATTACAACTTACAATGTTGTTAATTGTTATTATCAATGCACTAACATTCATGTGAATATAATTGTTAATATTATATTCACATTTTCTAATAATTGCTTGGTTATTTTTCATTTTCTTTGTTTTCTTTTCATTTTCTTTCTTTTCTTCTAATGTTAGTTCAATTTCTTTTAGTATTTCTTTCTCTTTTCTTTTCTTTTAGTATTTTTTTCTCTTTCTTTTCTTTTTATATTTCTAGCATTTATTTTCTTGTAATAGTTAGTTCAATGTAACTTTTTAATATTCTAGTATTTATTCTTTCTTTCATTTTAGTTAGTTTAATTTTTTTTTACTAACACTTTATTTCATTTCTATTTCTCTTCTTGTAACATTAATACTAATGTTCCATTTTATTTTCTTTTAGCTAAATGTTCTTTTTCTAGCTTTTTTTTTCTTTTTTTTTCTTTTCTTTTAATGATAGTGTAGTTCTTCTCTCTAGCATTTTGTTAATTAGCTTTAAAATTCCTTATAATGTTCTATTTTCTTTTTTTCCTTTTATAGTGATTAGTTTAATTATTGTTTGTTAGTATTTCTTTTAATGTTAGTATTTATTTTTCTTTTAAAAGCTTCATTTTATTTTTCTTTTCCTATAACTTTATTTTTCTTTTATAACATGTACTTTATTTTTATTCTTTTATTTTGTTAAACTCAAAAATCACAAAAAACTATTTAAACTAGATTTCTTTTCTAAGAGTAATTTTCTTCTCTTTCTTTTCTTTTTTATTTTCTTCTATCTCTTTTAAAAGAATGCAAAAGTGGATAGTTAGATTGTTCTTTTGTTAATAAGCATTTTCTAACCTTTTTCATCCTAGTATAAGCTTATTTTATGAACTTTTTTTTTAGGATTCTTTTTATGTATATTTTATTTTACATTTTTTATTTCTTTTATTAATTCATCATGTTAACATTAATGCATGTCTTAGTTTTTTTTACTTGAAAGCATGTTTAGAATAGTTTAGTTTAATTTTTGTAACAAATCATGTTTAGGTAATTTTAATATTTTCTCGCATATTTTTGTTCACTTATGCACATCATGATAGTTAGTTTATTTTTGTGAATATTGCATGCGGGTATATTCAATGTATCTTTTAGTTAGAAATTGCATGACTTAGGATTTTCTTTTCTTATTTGTTTTGTTTGGAGTTCTATGTACATATCTTATATATTTTTCATATTTAATTTTGGATGTTCTCTCTTTACCTCAATTTTTTTTATTTGCATGTATTTGAGAAATTCTTATCAAAGAACCAATGATGATTAGTAGAGGCTAACCTTATAGTTGGGCGAACGGGGTGCCTAACAGTTTTTCTGATTCGTACCTTAGCCTCTGAACCCTTTTTCTCTAGTTAACGTTTTCAAGATCAGTAGCCATTTTTGTTTTTCTTAGTTTTTTTCAAAAATTAAGTGGCGACTCTGTTTTCAATAAAAAAAGGAGATTTTCAAAGGTTGATTTTTAAGGTGTTAAAATATTTTTCAAACATATTTGAATTCCCATATTTTTGAAATATTTTCAAAACCCCTAAATTCTAGCGCCACAGTTTTTTCTGGCGACTCTGCTGGGGACTGGTTTCTAAAACCAAATAAGAGGACTAAACTTGAAAACGTCATTGGTTGTTAATAAGAATTTCTCATTTGAATTTTTGCATGCATGTGCATTGTTCTTCAAACCCCCCTGCTTGGTCGACCTGACGTCCTGAACGTACATCTGTTTCGGGGATTTGTTGGGAAGGCAGGCAACCCTTACTGGCTGTACGCTATCATAGAAGCAGTAAAAGAGTTCGAGCGTACTGTTTGATCATGTTCTGTATGGGAGGTGTATACCCAGCTCTATTCAGAAGGTACCTTGTTCAATTGATCAAAACTGGCCTTTTGCATATAGTGAATTTAGAACCCCCCATTAGGTGCTACTAACCCTGGTAGGGTTATGTGTTTTTTTATTATTTGTTTTGTTTGCGTATTGTTAGGATTGTTTTGTTTGGGTTTAAGCTAGTTCCTTTTTCGGGTTCAGCCCGAGTTTTCCGTTATCCTTTGATTAGATTAGGTTTTCCTTCGGATTTTTACCCGGACTTTGTCTTTCACCATATTTGGTTCTTACGCTGTAGTTTTTTTCTCGAGGTTCCACCCATGTTTCGTTTTAAAGCCTCTAGGGTAGTTTCTCTCTCCTCTGGATTCTTTCGGGATCGTTGGTTTCCTTCCCCTTGACATAGGCTCGTTTCTTCTAAACCCTCGACATAGGCTCGTTTCTTTCAAACCCTTGTCATACCCCTGAGAGTTAGTTCTTTACCGTTATGTTGTTCGTTTTTCCTTAAAAAAATTTTGGTCAAACCAATCCAGTCTGCATGGCTTTGTTTTCTTGCCGGAGTGCTGTCCGTTTTAGACAAATCTTCCCCCTAGAATTTAGTTGATCCCCTTTCCAGCCATCATATTGGTTTTTGAGTCATCATGTTGTTATGCTGCCAATATGAGCTCAACAGGTGCATTGTTATAGCTTTCGTGGTCATTTGCTTATGATTTGCTATTTCGGGTATATGGGATTTGTGCTATCTTTCATCAGAATGCTTGTCCAGAAAGTGTTTGATATCGGTCATTATGCTTTTGGGATCTAGGATTTTCAGTGGATTTACCATTGGGCTGAAAAAAGTACAGTTAACGCGTGCCTGGGAAAGATCAGTAACAGGCAGACTTTGTAGGGTGCTCAAACAGTCAGTTGGGATGGCAGTGAACGAGGTGAATTTGGCAGCCCTAATGAGGGCGATTACTGATATACAGTGAGTCATAGAATAGCAGACCCAGGCTCAAGTGCATCGTCAGACACAGATTCGGGCAATTTAGGCCCGTATCCCTATTGTGAACGTCTATCGGAGGACACAAATGAGAATGCCGAAGACTTTTGGGATGACAATCAAGTTCTCGATGGACCACAAGTTGTTTCACCACCACCACGGATCCCTTGCCAGGTGATAGTTGAGGAAGAAAACACTACGCAGTCTAGAGAATCTGCATTGGTTGAGAAAATCGACCGAATGGAAAAGGTCCTTAGGAAGGCCAAAGGAATCGAATAGTACATGCTAGATGTGGGAGGACTATGTTCATTCTCAGACGCTAAGCTACTAGAAAAGTTCAAAATTCCGAATATGGAAAAGTTCGACGAAACTGGAGATCCCAGAATTCATCTCTGAATGTATGTTGGCACCTTGTTGCCAATGAGAATTGATGACCAGCTAAAGGCCCAGCTCTTTCACCGATCTCTTTTTGGGGCAGCCTAGAAATTGTTCCTCTCCCTCGATGTAGCAAAGACCAGAATATGAGAGGACATAGTTACAGCTTTTATCATCCAAAAAGGAGATTTGTTTGTGGACTTTCTGACCAAGTGGAGAGGAAAGGCAGCTAAAATGATAAACCGACCAACAGAAAAGGAACATGTGAGAATTCTAGTCAAGAATCTGTAATCCCCTCTGAAGCGTTATCTGATCACACAGCCGCTCTCCACATTCGAGCAGTTGTTTGATACTGGGGTTCAGATAGAAGATGCAATCCAGTCTGGTGATATTAAGGAGGCCGAGCCAAGCCAAAAGCCAAAAAGACCTTACCCATCCAACAATCAAAACCATCCCACCTCTTCCACTAACTCTGCATCTCACTCTAACGAGGTGAATTTGCTAAATTCCCAATCAGATCAACCGAATTCTTCACCTTCATCACCTCCTCCCAAAAATAACCAGTCGTCGCAGCCAAAAAGGCCAAGGAGAGTTTTCACTCCCCTTAATATCTCTCTAACCACGGCTCTAAATCGACTTATCAAAAAAGGGCTAATAAAGCTTCTTGATCCAATGCCGCCTCCTAACCCTTTACCGTTGCGCTACAATCCTACCCATTATTGCTCATGCCATCAAAGCCATGGACACCCAACCGACAACTGCCTAAAACTCCGCCTTGACATTCAGGATCTAATTGACAATAAGGTCATTCCACCTCCATCTGCACCGAATGCCGCAGATGGTTTTTAAATTCTTGTATTTTGAATGATTCAAGTCTTGAGTCAAGTCGAAGTCTTATAAGTTTCTGCTTTGTTCTGATCAATTGGATGTCGAGTTCGAGGGCACGTCTATTTGTGCACCCTTTTCTTTTGTTTTCAATTTTGTAATTCCTGCTCTCTTTGATTCCAATGAAATAAACGAAGATTCTGATTATTCTACTTTGCTTCATTTATTTTGTATGCTTTTTGATGATTTTAAATTCAAATGAGATGTCCCTGAAGAATTAAAAGCCTTAGAAAAAAAAAGAGATAAAGAAATGTGTGCCTAACCAATAATTGAAGAAACTTTATCAATAAATCTGGGTATTGAAATTAACCCACAAATTATCCAAATTGGTTCCGCTTTATTTTTCGTTGAACGTGAACGATTAATGACTTTATTAAAAGAATTTAAAGATATTTTTGCATGATCATACGAGGATATGCCCAGATTTGATCCTGATATTATCCAACACCATATCTCTTTGTATTCCGATGCCAAATCGGTCAAATAGAAATTGAGAAGGATACGGCCAGAAGGGGTTCAAAAGATCAAAGAAGAAGTCACCAAGCAGATCAACGCAGGATTTCTTATGGTAACTAAGTATCCAAAGTGGGTGGCTAACATTGTGCCAGTCTTGAAAAAGGATGGATGCATCAGTGTCTGTGTGAATTTTTAGAATCTCAACAAGGCCAGTCCGAAGGACGACTTCCTACTATCGCATATTAACGTCTTGGTGGATAGTACAGCAGGGCACTACCTCTTGTCATTCATAGGTGGTTTCTCCAAGTATAATCAAATTCCAATGGACCCTGAAGACAGAGAAAAGATGACATTCACTACACTGTGGGGCACCTACAACTCTCGCATGATGCAAGAGGCAACCTATCAAAGGGTTGCCACTACTTTGTTGCATGATATGATACATAAAGACGTCGAGGTGTATGTGGGCGACATGATTGTGAAGTCCAAAGATCAAGATAACCATATCATAGTGCTGCAGAAATTCTTTGAAATGATCAGGAGGTATAAAAAATGGCTCAACCCGCAGAAGAATGGCAGAAGAATTTGATGGAAGTGCCTCTCTTATTCGATGAAAGAAGACTGCAAACCCTATTTTATATACAAGGATGCTAAAGGAGGATAGCTCGAGCGTTAAACAAAAAAGTCAAGACCCGGGCCTTGAGAGAAGGTGACATGGTTTTTAAGGAGATCTGGGCTTTCGTATTTGACCCAAGGGGAAAGTTCAAGCCAAATTGGGTCGGGTCGTATCTAATCAAGACTACTATGACCGGTGGTGCCGTAATCATCATAGACCTGGACGGTAATACATTCTCCACTCCGATCAACTTGGACCAGCTAAAAACAATACTACCCTTGAGATAAAAATAAAGATAAAATAAAACCTCGTTGAGTTGAACATCAAAAAGGAGATTCAGGCAAAAATACCCGAGAGTAAACCAAGCTCGAACTACGTTACGGCCTGATTCCACTTTTTGGGATACGTAGGCAGCTTCTTTTAAGAAGTCCGGCCACCTTCTTTGTTTTAGCCAACTTTGAATTCGAGTAATGATCAATGCAAATTTATCTTTGACTTTTGATAATAAAGTTGTTTAATTGCAAAAATCAAAAAACTTTAAATAATTGGGAACCTTTTTCAGATAAACGTGGAATTTTCATTATTTTAGTTGCGATCACAAGGTTTAGAAAATAAAGGGCGGGCACGCAAGTCCCAAACTCTAAACAAAAAAGAAAGTTACAAAATTCTAAAAGCAAAGCAAGTTTCTCAAATCTTATTCCTCTTCGCTTCTTGTTCTTCTCCCTCGTCTTTCTGCTCCCTTTTTCCTAAACTAGCCATGCCTTGTAAAGCTCAATGTGGGACAACTTCTGCATCTCTATCAGTGAATGAGATGGCTAAACCTCCAGATACCATGCTAGAAATGGGGACTGAAGATAAATTGATACGACCCCATACGCCGTGAAATTTGATCTGACCCCAACCAAACTGTCTCATGATCCTGTGTACATAATAGAAAGTAAACAGTCGCAAGACAATCAGCAAAACATCTGAATGGTCCATAATGGTTAAAGTCATAAATAGGGATCGGCCACTAGGAACACTACCAAGTGATATCTCTGAAGAAAGATATTGTCTTCAAGCTGCCTCAGTAGTGCATATCGCATAAAAAGGACAATAGACAAAGACAGCAGCATTGTGTCCTTCTGAAACCTGTTTCTGCAGAAGATTTACCTTCTCTATCAGCCAGATCTGAAAAGAGATAAAAGAGGTAAGAATTGAGAGAAATTAACAAAAGGAGAGATGTGTGATAGTGAAAAAGGAAAGAAGAGCAGTAAAATTCGAGAGAAATCAGCAAAAGGAGAGAAGAAAAAATTCGAGAGAAATCAGCAAAAGGAGAGAAGAGCGGAGAAAATGAGAGATTTGAGTTTCACCTTGGAGAAAAAGAGAACTACCGGCAAAAGACGGGGTTACACCCCGATGGATATCATCTAGATCAATTAGGGTCTCAGCTAAAATTAGGAGCACGGAGTCTTTCTCTACCCTTATTTGCTCAGTAATGTCCACCAGAATAGTGCTAACCCGGCCGTAATTGAAAACCAGAAGGGACAGGGCAAGAAGACAGATGCACAAAACATAGCAGCATCGCAACTAAAAGGTCACCAAGGCCACTAGTAGGACAGAATCTGTGTCTAAGTGAATCCCTATGGATGAAGAAAGAAATCTCTAGGCCAGTCAGACCACAAGGATGCATGATGGATAGGGAAACTATTGGCATAAACCTCCGTGGGACGAATTTAAGAATGACGGTGAACTCCTCTACAGTGGGGCATAAAGACCAAAGAAGAAAACATGAGCCTGTGGATCCTAAAAGCTATGTAGTAGATCTCCGCAATGGTTCGTTGATCCAAACCCAGGTGCGCCAGGTAAATCTTTCAAGCCCTAGAAAACTAGGCAGCCAATCTTCCTACCCTAGGTTTATATGTATGTGACAATCGATCCTTTGGTTCAATCTTCCTACCCTAGGTTCATGTGTATGTGACGATCCTTTAGTTCTTTCAAGCCCTAGAAAACTAGGCACCCAATCTTCTAACCCTAAGTTCGTGGGTATGTGATGATCCTTTGGTTCTTTCAAGCCCTAGAAAACTAGGCACCCAATCTTCTTACCCTAGGTTCATGTGTATGTGACGATCATTTGGTTCAATCTTCCTACTCTAGGTTCGTGTGTATATGACGATCCTTTGATTCAATCTTCCTACCCTAGGTTTGTATGTATGTGACGATCCTTTGATTTTTGCACGTCCTAGTAAAAGACTAGGAATCCAAGTCCTGCTGCGCCAGGCAAATCTCTATCATTTTGTGTTAATCATTCTTCTAAAAAATTAACAATATATATATATATATATATATAATAAAAATAAATAAAATAAAAATAAAAAAATTTTATTTTGTGTGTGTGTTCTTCTAAAATTGATCTTTAGAACTTTTCAAAAATAAATATCTTGGGTGTTTTCTAGAAAAATATTTCTAGAAAATTCTTGTGTGTGATCATCCTTCTCGATAAATTTAATTTTAAGTCGTAACTTGGCTTTTAATTATTTTTGTCTCACACCTCATCCCGAAATTTTAAGTCTTAACTCGACCTATTAATTCACGATCTCTCTTTCTGATGAAATTAATTTTGAGCCGTAACTTGGCTTTTAATTATTTTTGTTCCACGTTTCGAATTTTTAGGCCTTAACTCAACCTATTTGTTTGATGTTTTTCTCGCCGGTCCTCCTCATGACCCTAAACTGACTCATCGGTCCTCCTCACAACCCTAAACTGACTCGTCGATCCTCTTTATAACCCTAAACTGACTCTTCGATCCTCCTCATGACCTTAAACTGATTCGTCGGTCCTCCTCATGACCTTAAACTGACTCGCATTGCATTACACTTTACTTGTCATGCATCTTTTTTTCTTATCTTACATTTTGCCCCATGAACTACGTTCTGGTCTGATCCCTAGCAAAAGGGGTACGTAGGCAGCTTGATGAAAATTCGAGTACAACCAACATCATATATATGCTTGTGTGCTTGTGGCCTAAGATTAACGGCTCGGTCAAATGGCTGTTGTCTTTAGATTTTTGATATAACTTGCATCACGCATTGCTATACATGTTTTATGAAAGAGGGGTAACTGTAGACACCCCAATTTGACTCCACTTAATCTTAGGCGAATTCGATGATGAAAACAGGTGAAATGGTGCTTCAGTTCGATTCTTGGGAAGTGATCCAAGCTCGGTATTTGAACTCAAAACCTTCAAATCAAAGAAATTTTGTCGAGCCATCGAAACTTGTTGTCCAAGTAAGACGACTGCCATGTTCATTGTGACGACCGCCAATAGAACCTCTTGGAAATCCTAGCCAAAAGTGGCAACTGCGAACTCCAACATGGCGACCGCCAACTCATGACCTAGCGACTGCCAACTTCCAAAACCCTGACGTATCCGAGAACATGACATCATCTCATTGGTTGAAGAACTCTATAAATATCGTACCTCTGGTACATTTTCAAGGACAAAAAAAAATTAGTGAGAGGTTTAGTGAGAGAAGCTTTGCCGAGTTGCTGAGCAATTTCGAGTTCCAACGCCGAACTCCTACCGAAATATCGAGATCCGAACCTCCGACGCCTACATTGAAGCCTTGCGACGATTGGACCATTGAGGAACATTTTCGACTTGAGGATTCTCCGAAAATCTAGGTACCTCGTTTGGATCCCCGATCCTTCTAACTCTACTTTCTCTATTTTGGAGTGATCAGGTTAAATTTATTTTAATTTGTATATTTCTTTCATTTGAATAGTTAACCTTGCTTCTTACTTATCTTCCTTTATCTAGTTCAATTTTTTTTTAATTGCTTAGTTTACACTTTCACACTAAGTACATTATCTTTTTCTTTAATTAATTCATTAAATAAGTGCTAATATATTTTGGTAATTATAACTTACAATGTTGTTAATTATTATTATCAATCCACTAACATTCATGTGAATATAATTGTTAATATTATATTAACATTTTCTAATAATTGCTTGGTTATTGTTTATTTTCTTTGTTTTCTTTTCATTTTCTTTTCTTTTCTTCTAATGTTAGTTCAATTTATTTTAGTATTTCTTTCTCTTTTCTTTTCTTTCTATATTTCTAGTATTTATCTTCTTGTAATAGTTAGTTCAATGTAGCTTTTTAATGTTCTAACATTTATTCTCTTTCTTTCATTTTAGTTAGTTTAATTTCTTTTTACTAACACTTTATTTCATTTCTATTTCTCTTCTTGTAACATTAATACTAATGTTCCATTTTATTTTTCTTTTAACTAAATGTTTCTTTTCTAGCTTTTATTTTTTCTTTATTTTCATTTCTTTTCTTTTAATGATAGTGTAGTTCTCCTCTCTAGTATTTTGTTAATTAGCTTTAAAATTTCTTATAATGTTCTATTTTCTTTTCTTCCTCTTCTAGTGATTAGTTTAATTATTCTTTATTAGTATTTCTTTTAATGTTAGTATTTTTTTTTTTTTAGAAACTCAATTTTATTTTTCTTTCCCTATAGCCTTATTTTTCTTTTATAACATGTACTTTATTTTTATTCTTTTATTTATTTAAACTCAAAAATCACAAAAAACCATTTAAACTAGATTTCTTTTCTAAGATTAATTTTCTTCTCTTTCTTTTCTTTTTATTTTCTTCTATCTCTTTTAAAAGAATGTAAAAGTGGATAGTTAAATTGTTCTTTTGTTAATAAGCATTTTCTAACCTTTTTCATCTTAGCATAAGCTTTTTTTATGAACTTTTTTTTTAGGATTCTTTTTATGTATCTTTTATTTTGCATTTTTCATTTCTTTTATGAATTCATCATGTTAACATTAATGCATGTTTTAGTTTATTTACTTGAAAGTATGTTTAGGATAATTTAGTTTATTTTTTGTAACAAATCATGTTTAGGCAATTTTAAAATTTTCTAGCATATTTTTGTTCACTTATGCACATCATGATAGTTAGTTTATTTTTGTGAATATTGCATGCGGGTGTGTTCCATGTATTCTTTAATTAGAAATTGCATGACTTAGGATTTTCTTTTCTTATTTGTTTTGTTTGGAGTTCTATATACGTATCTTATGTATTTTTCATATTTGATTTTAGATGTTCTTTATTTGCCTCAACTTTCTTTATTTGCATGCATTTGAAGAATTCTTATTAAAAAACTAATAATGATTAGTAGAGGCCAACCTTATGGTTGGGCAAACGGGGTGCCTAATACCTTCCCCGATACGTATCTTAGCCCCCGAACCCTTTTTCTCTGGTTAACGTTTTCAAGATCAGTAGCCATTTTTGTTTTTCTTAGTTTTTCTCAAAAATTAAGTGACGACTCTGTTTTCAATAAAAAAAGAGTTTTCAAATGTTGATTTTCAAGGTGTTAAAATATTTTTCAAACATCGTTGAATTTTCATATTTTTGAAACATTTTTAAAACCCCTAAATTCCGGTGCCACATCCACCAAGGAGCAGTAGAAGCACAACTCAAAATCACACACTGTCACGGTACATCTGGGGAGAACATTTAAAAACTCACTGTAACTCAACTACGAAAACTCACAAAACAGTTTGTACAACACATGTATAAAAAGAGATCCAATCCATCGACATGGAGATCTAAAATCATTTTCAACAAAACGTTTAAAAGGTGAGACTCAACCCTGCGGGTTAGTTCCAAATCTCTAAAAATACGTTTCTTCACCAATTTTACAAAACACCTCGTTTTCAAATCTCCTTTTAAAAACTACGGATACCACGCATCTGAAATATGTATACAATCAAAAAAAGGCGTAAAAACTCACTTTTATCCAAAACCAAAGTTTACACATGAAAATGACATTTGATGTATTTTCTACCCGGTGAAAACACATATAATCACATATATTACCCTTATACAGCAGTAGAGTCTAGAATCCTACCTTGGTGAGCCAAAGCTCGATGCCTCAAAAATTGAACATCGACAAAACAAAATTCTATCCAAATGAACGCGAAGCCCTCGGCACCAATATCAAGGATCCGCTGTCAATTTGCTAAAAACCGAGCCCCGGGCCTATCAAAATCTAGAGAGAAGGCAAAGAGAACCGAAACATAGCTTAGAAGTAATGAATTGTCAAAATATCTCAGCCCGTGGATATTTATAGAACACGAAAATTTCCACTGTCCAGTCTACCGAACCTCCTTGTCCAGTCGACCGAACCGGCCTTCTGTCGTTCCAGTCGACTGGATCCTCCAGTCCAGTCAACTGGATTGCTGTACTATGCGTTAAACTGGTTCTTCAGCGTGAAATAGATTTTTCAGCCCAATCACTAGCCAAACAAGCCTTAACAAAATCCGAACACGCGCTAAGGGTGTACCTAAAACAGTACTGAGATCATGAAATAACTCGAATACTTAAATTATTTTAAAAATAAAATAGGTCAGGGTCTCACAGAAATCAACAGGTGTAATGATGTTAATGATGCTTCTCAATTAATTACTTGAGTTTCTTTAAAATTCTAAGTCCTTTTAGGTTAATCCAATTGGGGTAAACCATCCTAATCCCGATTCAATCGTTACAAACCAAGTCTACCGACTGATATTAGGTGTTCCTTCAGCAGTGGAATGACTACATAGTCGAACTAAGTATTCAACAGGGTCATCACTGACAACAAGGTGTAGAAAATATCACAGTCAAAGACCTCATGTCTCAAGTCAAGTTCTAGTGTAAGATCAACGTATATTCTAACACCGATTATTTTGCCACTCGAACCACCTTCACCATGAGATATCATCTCAAAAATTCATATCATATCATTTCATGGTATCCTGCCGAAAAATATATTATCATGGCATACAAGCCAAGGAACATCACCCCAAAATCATTTCATTAATATCATCAAGATCATAACCACATGACATCACCCAGAATAAGTATCACCTTAGAGTTTATTTCATCCACCGTTGTCATTTAAATGGTTCCCGTACATCCTAACCTAGTGATGACAAATGCATATCACATCCTTTGCATGGATATGTCAGGGACGTATACTAAAAATCATATATTTTATTATTTTTAGTATTTAATTTTATTCATTAATAAAATTATTTTTTCATTTTTTAAGAATTTTTATAAGCAACGTATGCAGTTTCATTATTTATTTAATATTATGCGTGGGTGTTTTTTATTCCATACAGATTTAATCTGGTGTGTAGAGTTCGGCTTACACATGAAAAATTAGATTATCGGTTCTTACAGAATATAAGTTTTCAGTTCATGACTAAGATGAAATTGGACACACCATCAGTACAACTGTAGCGCAAAGTTTTAGTAGACCTGTCTTAATTACGGGAACAGATAATAGCGTTACCTATTATTCTGACTCATTGTACTAGTACACTTTATGTGTATTGAATAGGACCACGTTGAGATAATTAATTTTATACTGATTATATAAATTAATTCACATTTTATGGTTATCACGAGTGTTTATACTCTTAATCCCGAACTAAGTAATTATTTATATATATTTAATATTCTTTGTTTTGATTTATTAAAGGATGTGATGTTGTTTGGATCTATAATCCCGGTGAGTTGAATAACGATATTAATTATACGGTAAATATTAATTATTGACAGAATTCATGTCTCAAAAAATTGGGATTGACAATACCCGCTTAAAAAAGCTTATAAGTTTGACCGAGCTAAACCCTGCAGGTGGATTTATTTATCCAGCTGTCAAATAAGTTAAGCGGAAGGTCTTAATGAATTTATTTAAGAAATCAATTAAATATTATTAACAGTAATTTAATGTAATCGACGGGTATCGAGAATTTTAACGTGGGGAGAATAAATAAGAATTTAATAACAAGAGTTTGAATATTCTATTTTAAGAATATGGCTGGTAGTGCAATTATAATTCTTTAGTGGAATGAATTATAATTAATATTTTTGTAAAATTACTTCTGGGGTGAGGTGAGTTTTTATAATTACATTAGGAGCCCAAGTTATATTTACTCTACAGGACCCTATTGTAGCTTATTTATATCTAGTTATGCAGCCTTAGCCACCATATATCATTATATACAGTTAGGATTTTCACGTATTCTTTTGGGGGCTAGAGAGGATTATGAAGAATATATTCAAGGTAGCCCACACTATAGACGCGCTCTAGCATATGGGAATATAACAGAAGACTTAAATTTGAAACTTCAACTTAAAGTCTATAACTGCGAAAGTTTATAGACTAAAAAGTTGTTGCAGCAACCGAAATCAATCCTACTAGATTTCATAAGGTATAATTCTAATCTAACATTGGGAATATATACCGGATTTATTTTGATCGTTTAACATCAAAATATTTTAATCTGGAGCCAATTTTGGCATTTGCTCGTCCATTTTTTTTACTTAAGTCATATTCTTAATCAATGGATCTTAGCAGTTTTGCCTCCAGCAATTGGTAACAGAGCCAACTTTGAATATGAATATTGTTTAAATCAAAGAGTTCAAATAGCTTTAAATCTGTGCTAACATGGTTTTGTAAGCTATCTAATCCCGATTTTATGGTCATTATATTTTTTCATGTATGATTGAATGGATGAATGATGATTTAATTTATTTTAAACCACGAGGGTTGATCGTGGTAGTTTTTATGTAAAAAAATTTTATTCTTTGTTCTTAGTTTGAATGTGAACTCGAAAGGGGTATAAGATTCACTGTAATATTTGTATTTCGCTTTTAGTTTTTTTTTTTTGTTTCTTTGTAAGGAAAAAAAGGAAGAATAGGTTGAAGAACGAAGAACGCAACAATAGAACTACGAAGCAAGCGTTGACGCACGACGACGATGCTGGTCGGCGGTGGCAGGCAGTGGCGGCTTTGCAGTGGTGGTGCGGTGCAGGCTCCGTGGTGGTGGTTCTTTTCTAGTGTACCCTATAGAGTTGTGACATGGTTAGACTACTACGGTTCAATTTCAATCTGATTGAGCTTCAAAGTTGCACTCGTAGCAGAAGTCTACAAATCTGTTCCTGGCAGATTTCTTAGTGAACAAGGATATTTTAACTTAAAAAAGTTTTAGTTCTGCCATAAAATCGGGTTATAATTTTATGCATTTATTTATTTTATTTAAATACATGGATGTATGTCTTATTATAATTCAGTTTATCGTTCCTATTCGATTTTAATTAATTCGGTCCAAATCGAAATTAAATTTTGTAATGAAAAATAAAATAAAATTTTCTTTAATTAAAATTATTTTTTTTTTAAAAGAAACTTTTAGATATTTTGTGTTATAAATAACACGTTTAAGATAATTTTTAACAAATCGAAAATCTTAGAAAAACGTAGTAATTAATTTCAGTTATTGAATTAATTAAAAAGGAGGTTTAATTTTAATAAATTAATTTTTTCAGAAAAATGTGTAACTTGAAAAGAAAATAAAATTCTTGGTTTTATTTAAAATTAATTTTTTAAATAATTAAAATTTGGGATATTTAATTTGTTATACATTAAACACGAAAAGATAGTTTGAAAAACCTGAATCTTTTAGAACGTGTGGTTTTTTGAAATTTCTAAATTTATTTTAATTAAACAGTTTTTTATAACCCTCAAAAATTATTTTTAAAAAATTAAGTAGAAGAGAGAATTTATTTTCAGATAAATTTCGCGGTCTCTATCACTAGTTCATAGGTAATGTAATTAATTTTGCGTGTTGGTATTTGGACCTTTCTCCCCATTGGACAGAATTGACGTAAGGGCTTGTATTTTCGAGCACAAGATTAAAAACCCTAATAGTGAATTCTCAATATAAATCGAAAACTCGTGAAACCTTAACTGTAGTTCTCAAAGACACGCGTACGTCGAAAACTCTAACTCAAAATAGATCATTATGTTTTCTCAGAGATTGAACCTAAAACTCAGGTAAGCCCAAGATTAATCCAGGATTAATCCAAGAAGTCACCTAAGGCACGAATGATAGCCAAAAGAAAGTCCAACCCTAGGCCTAACGGAAGTTAAGGACTAAAACTCCAAAGAAACCCAAAACTTTAACAAGGCCCAAAAACAAATAGAGTCCCAAATAAGAAAAGGCCACGATAAATAAATATCCAAATCAAGATTAACTCAAATTAAAGAAAAGGCCCAACTTAAATTAAAATCTAAGTGTTCATATGACCCAAGTTCCCATAAGCCCAAAAATTAAATGATGGCAAACTTACCAATTGGCCCATAATCAAATAAAATGTGTAAGTGTTTCCATAAGACCCAATTGGCCTATGATTAAATAAAAATACCCAAGTCCCCATAAGCCCGAGGAATTATTTAAAGGCCAAAGAGAATATTTTTTCAAGCCCAAAACTTCAATTCTTTTTACAAGGCCCAAACATGATCAATGCCCAAAGATTTAAATGTGGCCTAAGCGTAATAAATACCTAAGACTTAAACAAGGCCCAAGAAAATAAACAAGACCCAAAGTTTAAATAAAGCCCAAATAGGAATAAGGCTCAAATAACAATCAAGGCCCAAAGTATTTAATTAAGCTCAAAACTAATCTAGACCCAATTCCAACAAAAGGTCCAAAACAAGTAAAAGGCCCAAGTCTTAAAAGTATGGCCAAAATATAATCAAATCTAAAAACTCAAACTAGGTCAAAACATAATAAAGGTTCAAGTATTAATGAGGCCCAAGCTTAATATAAGTTTAAAGTATTTAATAAGACCAAAATACAACAAAGCTTAAATGCACATAAGGCCCAAAACACAAAAAAAAAAAAAAAAAAAATCCCAAGTAGGATTAAAGGCCAACAATATTAATGGCCAAAATCTTCTAATTATGCTCATGAATTTTTAAGAAATTTGTAATGCCCCAATTCCGTAATGATAAAAGCCCGAGTAATTTATTAAAAGAAATAACTTGATTTAAGAAAATTCTCAAGGGCTAATGTCCTTTGTATGTTACTCCCAAAAACAGTCCATTTATGTCTCCGAAAGAATACCCCCGAAACATTTAGTGAAGGCCTCGTTTTGAACAAAGTTCGATAAAAAGCCACCCAGTAGATTTCGCTCAAGTGGACTTCTCACTGCTCGAGTGGTGAGATACCCGAGAATTCACTTCCCAAAAGCTTGAAAATTTGACTAAGTGTTAAAAGGCACCCACTTTCCTCACCCTTAGAACATAGTTTTAAATAGGCAAAATTTCGAAGTAAAACCTACATTTGAGATTGAAACAACTTCCTTTTTATCCCGAAAACTTGGAATCTAACTTCAAGAACATAATACATCATTCAAAAACTAAGGAATTCAACCCATTAATGAGCTCAACGCCCTCATATGTATACGAGTCATGAATACATATATCCATCAGGCCTTACAACACGGGTATTCTAACCCAAAAACTTTAAATCATGTGCTCAAAACAAGAATTATATTTACACTTTCATTTCTCAAAAGATGCTATCAAAAGAATTTATAATTCTATGAATCTACTCAAAAAGGGGTCTCGCAACCATCCATCTTACTCCACCACTTTTTTCCTGTTATCACCTGAAATGTTGTTTAACAACTTGAGCCGAGGCTCGTAGAAAAAATATCAATGATAAATGTATGCATGATATGCAAGGATGATTAATGCACAACAAGTTTAAACCCAAAACTAAGTTCACTGTTTTAGCAAATCTTCATTCACATAACCAGTTTTCTTTTTTTACCACAAAAAAATCAATACACGCTATAGTTAATCTTCCAATTCCATTATCCCAACCCAACATGGTTATAATGACTCCTCATTTCATTTCATCACTTTTCATTTTCAATCCACAACCATTATCAAGGTTTTTCGGTTCTCAAATACGTCAATTATGTCAAATGGTTTTACTAACTCAATTTCATTCATTGATTTAATTAAGTACCAAAACGACGCTTATAGACCTAGGCTTATTTATCACTACCGGGCCACGCAAAACCCAATAGATAAATACCCATTATATAGGTCGACGCGGAGAGCACACATTTTTTATTTTTCTTAGAAACATCGATGGGTAGGCTACCCAAGAACACGCTTTTATGGAGATTAACCCAAAGGAATGGCCTACCTTACATTGTGAAAATTTTTTATTTTTCACCGAGAAGCAACTCGTGCCTAAACTTAAACATTCAATTTGGTCACACGGTACTTTAATTATATCATTTTCATTTAACCACCAATACGAGTCCAACCGTCACCCGGCTCCTCTCGCCAATCGAACACCATTATGATTCAAAGTTCAACCATCATATAAATTTTTATAATTCATATATTTAATTATAAAGGCTCAACACTCCAAGTTAACCTTTCATACGATTTAAATCCACGATTTACCGATTTTACACAGAACCCTCAACCGACACCCACCACCCTCACAATATCATAAAACTCATTTGAGATATATATCCAATAGGTTAATACAACCCCCATTTGTCACTTTATATTATTATAAAAGTTGGCTTAAAATTATTTTTGATTATTATATTGGGTTGTTTGTAGAGATCTATGCATATACACCAATATATGTAATAAAATTATATTTTTTCTCATTGATTATTATATTGTGTTGTAGAAATAGGTATATATATAAAGCTTGTGTTGGAGAATGTGTGTGTAAATTGATTTAATATTATTTTATCTACTATTATTATAATACTTAATTTTATAATTACTATTGTTTTTATTTATTTATTTGGCTATTAATTTATCCATATAGTCTCGATTATTTTATTATTATTATTATTTTATTTTATTGACATTAATTGGATAATTCTTTGAGTAGGGAGATCGTTGGCGATTCTCGGGTTTTTGGTTCTGAGTTTTACTTCTAAGTTTATCGTGCTAAGGTTTTTGATCGCACAGTGTCTTGAATTAAATTGATTATTTACCGTCATTAATATTATTCATAAAAAGCAGATCCTTACAAATTGGATCTTTAATTTAAGTTTTTCCATAACATTTTCTTGAGCCTTTATTTTAGTTTTTGAGCTTTGTTGAAGTTTTGGATTTCGTTGGAGTTTTAGTCTTTAACTTCCGTTAGGCCTAGGGTTAGACTTTCCCTTGGTTGTCTTTTGGTTCTTAGGTGACTTCTTTGGCTAATTCCTAATTAATTTTGGGCTTACCCTAAGTTTTAAATTTAATCTCTAAGAAATCGTAATGACCTATCTCAAGTTAGGGTTTTTGGCGTACGCATGACTTTAAAAACTACTGTTAGGGTTTCACGAAATTTCTGTTTACGTTAAGAATCCACTATTAAGATTCTTAATCTTATGTTTGAAAATACGAACCCTTACATGGAGGCATGATATGAACTATACACGTAACGAAGTCAAACCCAACACTACCTAAAATCATTAAAAACTCAATGAAAATATAATTTTCAACTAAACAAATTTACATGGCATTGTCATAACTAGCAAAGTGTAATAGAACATAGCTAAACATTTTTTTATTGCACATATATAGTCAAAAATCAAGTGGTGTTTGGCTCAATAGCATTGGTATCATACTCCCCAATTAGAGGGGAGGGTTCAAGCATTGTTAAGTGCTAGGTGTGGAAATGGGTGCGAATGCAATTGATAATAAAATAAAATAAGACATACAAATCCAAAAATATTATCAAACGATTGGAAGGTCTGTCTTTATAAAAATATTCTCTCCTCTCTAACACATTTTGAATTCAAATTTTAATTTTTCTTCTCTCTCTCTCTCTCTCTTCACATACACACACTCAAAACATTATTGCTTAAATCACTCGCTGCAAAAAATCTCTCACTACAAAAAACTATCAATTTAACCGAAATCAGTACCCAGTCAAGCCAAAATCGGTACCAAATCGTTCGCAACCTATACATGTATTGTTTTTGCTAGGACTCAATTTAAAATGATATTAATATTCCTCTTGACTACAAACAATTCAACACTAAAATGAAATAATAGTAGAAAAATAGTTCTATTAAGAACATAAAAAAGTTAAAGCTCTGCAAAAGTTAATTTTAAATTCTTTTTTCTTTCATCTTTATGTGTTGTTCATTTGAAATACATCTTTGCAGATTTAGGTTTCAAGATTTTTGATGAGCTCTTTTTCTGCATTATGATCAGTAATTGAGATTTTTTTTAATTATGTTCTTAGAAAACCCTAAACCTTGCAATGCCTTCCTAATTGAATATTTTTAATATTTCAAAGGTGCGATGTTAGTGGTATTTTTAATATTTTAAAGGATAAATATTTACGCTCCAAGTATTGAATAAATTATTTGGATGATCATAAATTAGTTACACCGTTAAAGAAATCTCTCCTTAAAATTAGATGATTGCATTTGCAATACCAAAATATACCAAATTGATTCAATTAAATGATGAATCATTAAAATAACTATATGTTTTTTTATATAAAAAAATTCTTAATTCATATAGCTAGATAAATTAGACGCTAAAATTTCTCTTTCTTTCCTTTTTAAATTAAATTATGATAGCAGGTGGAACTTATCTGAATATTAATTTAAAAGAAATGTTTTGCAAGCAGCGAAGGAACTATTGTTGGGCAATGGGGGGCCATGGTCACTGAGCTTTTTAAAAATAATTTGCTTATATAAATTATAAGAACAATTATTAAAAAAGTAATGTAAAATC
>JAULJZ010194753.1:0-20452 GCA_032270985.1 Heliamphora pulchella | reverse complement strand
CACGTTTTATCGGACCATTTGAGATCCTGGAAAGGATTGGGGTGGTAGCATACCGTCTGGCTTTGCCACCTCAGTTAGCATCTGTGCACAACATTGTTCACGTTTCTATGCTTCGGAGGTATGAGCCGGACCTGTCTTATGTGTTAGATTGGACTGAGTTGCGAGCTGATGAGGATGCGACGTATGAGGAGCGTCCTGTGCAGATTTTGGATACGAAGGAACAGGTGTTGAGGAAGCGACTTGGGAGCTTGAGTCTGGGGTTCGTGCGAGATACCCAGAGTTGCTCAAGGGGGAGAGTTGGGGGCAAAATTCCTTAAGGGGGGAGAGTTGTGAGGCTTTGTACCGTTTGATTTTGATATATATGCATGTTAGGTGTTTTGACGCCTTTTTAGCATTTTGCTTTGATATGCCTATATGAGTTTTGATGCATGATTTGGCTATTTTAAGCATGCAGGGTTGGTCCCGGGGGCCGCGGGGAGTTACGGTGCGAATTTTGAAATTTAAAAAAAAAAATATTTTGAAGGTCTATAAATATTTTGAGTTAGATATTTTCAAACCTTAACTCCTAAGTTTCTTTCATTTTCTCTCTACCTTCTCTCTAACTTCTTGGGGGCCCGAGGCTTGGTTTTCGACGGACCAACAGCCTATCGTTGCTATTGGCTTCGTGGTGTACGCATCCATCCGGATGAAATTTGTTTTCGACGAAGCTCGAATTTGCACGTAGATTGAGGCATCGAGTCTTTGACCCAACGAGGTAGGATCTCAGATTCTACTACTGTATAAGGGTATTATATGTAATCTTGTGCTGTTTCACCGTTTTAAAACGCATTAATGTGATTTTATGTTTTAGATCTGGTTTTTTATTTAAAACTATTTTTTGGCATTTTCGGTGGATGGAAGTGTGTTTTGAGGGTTTCTTTTCAAGGTTGTGGTGCGAGACTTGGGCGTGTTAATGATTGAGGGTGTTTGATGGGTGTTTGGAGGTTCGATTTGAGTGTTGGAAGCAAAAACCAGTGAACCCGTTGCACAAAAATATTTTCTCGGTGAGTTCAGTCAACTAAACTCATGAGTTCAATCGACTGGATCATACTTTGGTGAGTTCAGTCGACTGGACATGTGAGGTCAGTCGATTGAAATTTCTTCTGTTTTGGCCCTTCTTTTCCAGTGAGTTTTTCAGTCGACTGGGGACTTGGGTCAGTCGACTGAACCCCTGTGTGAGTGTTTGGTGTTGGTTTTGATGGTTCGGCTGGTTTGTTTAGGCAAAGGATGGTTTGCAAAGGAGGTTTTTATGAAAACTTTTGGGAGAAACGTGTTTATCAGAGGTTTGGAGCTAACACTTGGGGTTGAGGCTCACTTTCTAAAATATTTTGATAAAATATGTTTTTACATATTTTGGTTTGATCTCCATGGTTTCATGGATTTGATCTTTTTCTTATACATGCGTTGTATAACTGCTTTTGGGAAAAACATCTTGAAATATTTTTTGAACTCCACGTCGATAGATAGATCTATATACACGTATAATGTATATTTGCAAAAAGATTTTGTAGTTGATACTATAGTTCAGTTTTTAGAAGATTATATAGACGTACCAAGATGACGTGTATTTGGCACGAGTTGCCCTCGGTGTAAGTCCAAAAATGTGCGCAGCGTAGGTATTCAGGTCCTTCGGGTTAGTCCCCGTAAATTGAGGCAGTTGGGTGCTTAGTTCCCTCAGGTTGTTGCCTGTAAATTAAGTGGTTCGTCGTGGTGCTCCGTGTAGAACTTTTCATTACCTAATAAGCCTTAAATGGTTCAGGACTAGGGTAATGGACAGGAGTTTATAGTTGTTACCTTTGTCTATGTGACAGAGTCGGTACATAAGATCATATTCTTCTTCTTTTCCACGATGGTATATTCCGTAAGGGAACGATGATTTTTCTTACTATTTTTCCTTAACTATGGTTGGTTATTTACACTATTTACATCACATGGTTTGAAGGATGAAAATAGGATTTTATGTTAATGAAACCATTTTGGGAGATTTGTATAGTCTGATGAGAAAAACTTGAGGGGTTTGGATGAAAAATTTGTTTTGATTTTGTGGTTGAGTTCGCTCCCACCATATGATTGCATATTCCTGTTTTACAGCTTATTGTCTGTTTTCTATTGGGCTTCGGCTCACGGGTGAAAATTTTTTATAAAACCATTTTCAGGTGCTGATGTGGATGAGGAGTAGCATTGGTGGTGCCCACGGTGACGGAAGACTTTTATAGTTTTTCTTTTTGGTTTGCCTGTTCCTGAAGGCGGGTTTTGTACGCCATAAGGTGATATACTGTATGTATGTTGGAACTGTAAGTCTTCTTTTTATATGAGAGATACTTTTTGTTGGGTATTCCATTCGTTTCAACAGGCGGATTTCAATGTATGAAAATCTATATTTTCATATTAAATGGATGTTTAGTGGATTTTCACATGACCTCGGGTTTTGGGGCGTGACAATCAATCCTCATGGTTAAAAATAATAATCACCATTCAAAACCATTCAATCAAATATGAATTAATAACCATCATAAAATCGGGATTAGAACGCTTACAAAACAAAGTTAGCAACAGTTCTAAAACTATCCGCCCTCGATAACTGAAAAAAAATAAAACGACTCTAATACCCACTTGTTGGAGGCAAAACTGCCAAGATCATAGTTTTTACAAACGATTTTCGGTAAAAATTAACTTGACGGGCAAACACCAAAATGAACTCCAGATAGAACTTTTGACGTCGAACGAACAAAAATAAAACCCGTGCAACCAAAGTTAATTTAAAAAAATATCTTTTTATCGATCGATTCTTCAACTATAATTTGATTTCGAGTTGAAACTCCTGTTAGATCTTCTATTGTATTCCCTTAGCTATTCTCGAACGTAATGTGGGTTACGAACTATCGAGAACTCATACCGACAGAACCTAGATAGCTTTAGTTTTAAAAGACAAGTTATGAAATTGGTTCAGCCTACCCGTATATTTATAGGGTTACAATAGGTACCTGGAGAGTAATTATGAGTAAGACTTTCAGTAGAACACAAAGGCATGTCAGCGGTTTTCGCAATTAAGCAAACCTCATAGCGGTATCTGCAATTACGAAAAATTAGCAGCGGTTTCTGTAATTTTCATAAAACATTGAATTACAAGTCATATCACTAAAGAACTATAATTGTACTCTGATCCATAATCTCAAGACCTTCTTGCATTGAACTCATGCTATTAAATGCTTACCATTTCTCCCCACGTTATGAATTTCGATACACGCCAATTAAATTTAATCGGAATCTTGATATTCTTTAAACCCTTTCGCATAACTTATTTGATCATCGGATAATCAAATTCACCAACAGAGTTTGGCTCGGTTAAAACTTATAAGCTTCTTTAAGAGGGTATCATCAATCTCGGTCTTTTGGGATGTGGATTCCATCAATAATTGATACTTATTATATAAATAATACCGCCATTCAACTCATCGGGAATATAAACCTATATTAGATCGCACTATTTTATGAATCGAAACAGCAAATATTAAATATATGCAAATCAATAATTATTTCAAGATTAAGATGATAAGTACTATTTATAATAATCTTGAGGTGTGAATTAATTTATATAATCAGTATAAAATTAATTACCCTAAATATCCTATTAAATACACACAAAATGTACTAGCACAGAGAGCAGGAACAATAGATGACGCTATTATCTGTTTTCTGTAACCAAGATAAGCCTACTAAAACTATGTGCTATAGTCGTACCGATGGTATGTCCATTTCTATCTAAACTCTTAACATAAAACTTATATTCTGTAATAACCTAAAATCTGATATCTTGTGTGTAAGCTGAACTCTACACACCAGATTAAATACTATATAGAATATCGTGCATCCATGCATAATATTAAAAAAATGATACACATACATTGTTCATAAAAATTTTCATAAAATGAAAATTTAATTTTATTAAAATAAAATTAAATATTAAAAACATGGTTTTTAGTATACCAACCCTAACATCCCTGTCAGACTAAAAATTTGAGTTTTTGTACCCCAAAGGTACTAGACTGTCAACTTGGTAAACTAACATATAATCCTTAGTCCTTTTCAGGTACTTGATTATATTCTTTACCAAAGTCCAATGCTTCTGTCCTAGGTTAGACTGATATCTGTTAACCATTCCTACGACAAAGAAGATATCGGGTCTAGTGCAAAGCATAAAATACATGAGGCTTTTTACTACCAAAGCATAAGAAACTGCCTTCATCTTTTCTATCTCATCAAGTGTCTTACGACACTGATCCTTAGATAGAGTGATTTCTTGCCTGAAAGAAAGAAACCTTTTCTTGGAATCCTGTATGCTAAAACGAGAAAAGATATCATCGATATACTTTTCTTGTTATAAGCCCAACATCCTTTGTTTTTGATCTCGCATAAGCTTAATTCCAAATATGTGATTAGCTTCTGCCAAATTCTTCATATCGAGCAACCTAGATAACCATACTTTAACTATAGATAATGCCCCTCCATTATTTTTTATGAGCAAGATATCATCTATATAAAGTATTAGAAAGATCACCACGCTTCTATCACGCTTCTTGTCCACACAAGACTCATTCGGACTCTAATCAAAATCATAAGACCTAATGGCTTGATCAGATCGAATGTTCCAAGACCTTGATGCCTGCTTAAATCCATAAATAGATCTCTTGAGCTTACACAATATATGCTCTTGGTCTTTTGCAATGAATCCATTTGGTTGTATCATATAGATACACTCATCAAGACTTCCATTCAGGAAGGCTGTCTTGACATCCATTTGCCAAATTTTGTAATCAAAATGTGCGACAATGGATAAGAGAATCTGGATAAACTTAAGCATGGCTATCGACGAAAAGGTTTCCTCATAATCGATCCCTTCTTTTTGAGTGAACCCTTTAACAACAAGCCTAACTTTAAAAGTTTTAACATTCCCATCTGCTTCTCTCTCCACTTGTAGATCCACTTGCATTCAATGGGTTTTATCCCTTCGGGTGGTTCTACAAGTTTCTAAAATTGATTGGAATACATAGATTTTATCTCTAAATTCATAGTCCTTTGCCAAAAATTTGCATATTTATCTTAAAGTACTTCATTGTAGTTACAAGGTTCAGTATCTAGTTCTGCCAGGATCTTGCCAAAAGACTCTTTCAAGAACATATACTGATTAGGTTAATGAACAACCCTCGCACTACGACAAGGTACTACCTATGCCTGTGTACTAACAGTAGCACGCTGTGCAAAATTTGAACCTTGTGCATCAATACCCTATTCTTGATTCGCACCTGTCCCGATAATCCTCCCACTATGACGAGTTAATGGGATATCAGTGACTTATTCTTCTGTTCTAGTGGTATTTTCTCTCAGTTCTTCTAAAATAATTTTGCTATTGGGCTTGTGATCCATAATGTAATCCTCTTTCAAGAATCGGGCATTGGTGCTAACAATGACCTTCTAATTCTTAGTATTATAAAATAGACCACCATTCTTTCCCTTGGGATACCCCACAAAGAAACAGACTTGTGTCTTTAGTTCCAACTTACCTGCATTCCTTTTCAGCACATGTGCTGGACACCCCAAAATTCTAATGTGTTTCAGACTAAGCTTACCTTCAATCCACAATTTTATGGGAGTAGAAGGTACTGACTTAAAATGTATCATGTTCAGAATGTAAGCTGCTATCTCTAAAGCGAGTCTCCAAAATGAATCAAGTAAACCTGAATAACTCATCATAGATCTTACCATTTCCATAAGAGTCTTATTCTTTCTTTCTCCTACACCATTCTATTGCAGAGTGCCAGGTGCAGTTAACTAGAATGTAATTCTCTCTGAGTCCTTAAACTCTCCAAAGAGGTATTCTCCATCACGATCGAATCGTAGTGATTTGATACTTTTACCCAAACGCTTCTCCGTCTCCACCTTAAATTATTTGAATTTCTCAAAACATTCAGACTTACGGTGCATCAGATAAATGTATCCATACCTTGAGTACTCATCAATGAAATTAACAAAATACTTAAAATCACCTCTAGCCTGGATTATCAAAAGATCACACACGTCAGAATGAACCAGTTCTAACAGCTCTTTAGCTCTATAGCCATTGGCTAAAAAAGGCCTCTTGATTATTTTACCTTCTAAGCAAGATTCACAGACTGGAAGTGCCTCCATTTTCAATGAACTCAAAGTTCCATCTGCTACCAATCTGTTTATCATTTTTAAATTAATATAACTCAAGCGTAAGTACCAAAAAAAACGTTTGATTCTTTAGAAAAGAAAACTTTCTCTTATATGGTAAATTGGATGTGTTATTCATTTCAGTTAATTGCAGTGTAGGAGAGATAAGAGTAATAACATAAAGATCATCCACCAATGTACCAAAATAGATAACCCGTTTATTATTCTTAATAACCACAGAGTTATTAAAATAAACCACATATCCGACTTTAAGCAATCTGAAAACGGAAACTACGTTTTTTCTATTGGATGGTACATAAAGACAATCTCTTAATATTAAAACTCTATCTCCACTAAAACTGAGAGTGACATCTCCCACTATAACTACAGTTACCTTTGTATTATTGCCCATATGCAGGTAAATCTCCCCATTACTAAGTTGTCGAATTTTTTAAAACCCTTGAAATGAATTGCAGACATGACTAGTGGCTTCCGTATCTACACATCGGGTACCGATAGATAACACCGCTAAACATGTTTCCACAACCAGTGAACAGAAATTACCCTCTTTGTTCAGCCTTTTGAGAAATATTAGACGTAGCTTTTTCTCAGTGCCTTGTCTGATTGCAGTGAAAACATCCTTCTTTCGATTTTTTCACAACAGTTCAGGGCCCACTAACTACCCTAGAAATCGTGTCTCCTTGTTTTTGAACATTTTTCTTCTTCATGCCTTTTGGCCTTGAGAAAGAATTTTATTCAGAAACAAACTCATTTTTCTGGTATTGAAGGAATACCATTAGTAGTTAAAGCTATATCCAAGTTATATTTTCAGTCGATAAAATTTGGTCGCGTTAGCTTGTTTTTCTTGAGTATAAAGCGAGTGGATTAAAAGTTATTTTAATTCTGAGAATTGCATAATTAAAATACTGTTAATTATAATGAGCAAAATTTTGAATTCATTTTAATTTGGTTCCCTCTACCATTTTAAAGTTAATTCGCCAACAACCTAGATTCTTGCTAATAGCATGCCACGATGGGTGGGCGTCTACTTTCCATCGTTTGTCCAGACAGGCTAATTCCTTTTAATTTTACTATCTAGGCAACTGACCCTGCTAAGTAAAATTAAATAGCTGACATAATTTCGGTCCAGCATATAATAGTAGTGATTCAGGTGGAGATGATACTATTATATACAGTTAAGTGTTAATCATCACCTAATTTCAAATCAATCGTTTCGCAATGAACCTTTCAGATGGAGAAGTGATTCACACTAATAATTATCTAGAATTATCTTTAAAGAGGGTTTATACTGGAAATACCGAAATTAATTTGTCTGTTAGGGAGAAAGGCCTTACTGCCAACACGCAGGATTTAATTACATCGCCTACAAACTGGTGATGAAGACCGCGCGATTTATTTGTGAATAAATTCCCTCTCACTTAAATTTTTAAAATATTTTTAAGGGTTATAAAATTTATTTAATTAAAATAAATTTATTAAATTTAAAAATCACATGATCTGAAAAAAATAAACATCTTTTTGTGTACACGATTCTAAAGATTCTAGTTCACCAAATCATCTTTTCGTGTTTAAATGCGTAATAAATAAAATTTAATAAATATACAATTTTTCCTTCACCTTTTCAGCTAAGGCAGTAATTAAAGGTATTTATTTATTTTATTTTTTGTTCCATATTTTTTGAAAAATAATAATTTATTTTGATTAAATATTTTTCTATTTAATTAATCCAAAAACCCAGAATTAATTCTCACGTTTTTTCAAGATATCCGATTTTATGAAAAATTATTTCAAATGTGATATTTTGTAAAAAATAAAATATCTAAAAAAAATTATTTAATTAAAATTAATTAATTAAAAAAATTAATTTTATTTTTATTACAAAATATTTTAATTAAAACTGAATTTTGAATTAATTAAAATTAATAAGATAAATAAAATAGATACGCAATCATTCAAGCAATTTATATATATATATAAACATGATGCATATAACCCAATTTTATGATCCAAGTGAAACACTGAAGCGTTTCAGTCTCCCGTAGAAGATAAGCAGTAATAGTTCTCTTTTGTCTCTGATTCCTGTGTCCTGATTGCATTAGGCTTCCCTGATACAGTATGATATATGAATATATCATATATCAATCTCGTATATATCATAATATCGATCAAAACTAGCCCCAAGAGAGAGAAAGCCGCCAGCCACCACTAGCCACCGCTGGCACCACCTTGCGACCTTCAGGCAGCTTCTACTGCCTCAGAGCTCCGTTTTCGACAAGTTTTATACCGTTGGAAAACAGTCCAAATATAAAATTTTTTTGTCAAAAACATTACTCAAAAATAGCCTAAAAATGACAGAAAAAATTGCCCAAACCACGAAAAACGCTGCTGCGGGCAACGACACTGCGCCAACTTTTTGAGGCCGTTTCAGCCTCATCCAAACTCTATTTTTGACATTCATTATATTGATGGAAAGCTCTCGAGATATAAATTTTTTTTTCAAAAAAAATGCCCGAAAACAGCCTGAAAAACTTCCAAAAAAATAGCCTGAAGCTATTGCCGCCACCCCTTGTGCGCCGCTGCCCATTTCGCTGCCCGTTTGGGCTTTTTTTGGTGGTTCTTTGGTACTGGTTTTTTCTAAAAAAATATCTTTGGATATTCAGTCACACGATGCTTCAATGAACGCCTCAAAATCAATGCCAAAATAGCCCCCGAACAGTGCTGCCAGGCATCACCACCGCTGTTCATTTTGTCGCCTATGTTGTATTACTTTTTGGCCCAATTTTTTTGGATTTTGGGTAGTTTTTAAGGTATATTTTATTTTTATTTTATATTTAAAAAATTTCTCACAAAATTGTCCCAAAACAGCCTGAAAAATAATCAAAACCACCGCCAAATCGCCGACGGCAAAGCTGGCGGTGGTGGGCTATTTTGCTAATTTTTTCTTACTATTTTTGACTTGTTTTATGCTATTTTTAATACATAAATAGTGCAGAAAAACTAACTAGAAAAAATCATTTATAACCATTAAAAACTTATCGCGATCCGTGGCCTGTAAAAAACCTGAATTACCACTGGTGCCGCCTCTGTTCTTTGTGTTCTTGGATATAATCAATCTGTTCTTAAATAATCTAAACAAATATTTTAAAAATAAAAACTAGCTATTATATCGATCCTATGTCCTGAAGGCTCACATTCGATCTATCATGGCCAACCTCCGTGATTAAAAAAATAATCATCATTCACATCTTTCAATTAAACATGAAAAAATAACTGATGATCATAAAATCGAGATTATAACGCTTGTAAAACAAAGTTAGTAACAGTTCTAAAACTACCTAACTCCGATAATCGAAAATAAAAAATAAAACAGCTCTGATACCAATTTTTGAAGGCAAGATTGCCAAAATTATTGTTTTTATAAACGATTATCTGAAAAAATTAACTGAAATGGCAAACGCTGAAACGGGCTCCAGATAAAACTTTTGATGACGAACGATCAAAATATAACCCGTGCATCCGAAGTTAATTTAGAAGAATACCTCTTTGCCGATTGAATTTTCAACTACGATTTGAATCTGAGTTAAAGCTCCTGTCAGATTATCTACTGTATTCCCTTATATAATTCTTGAATGTAAGGTGGGCTACAATCTATTAAAAATGCGAACCGAAAAAACCTAGACAGGTTTAGCCTTGAAAGACAAGTTATGAAACTGATTTAGCCTACCCGCATATTTATAGGGCTACAACAGGGACCTAGAAAGTAATTATGAGTAAGACTTCCAGTGGAACACAGACACGTATCAGCAGTTTTCACAATTAAGTAAACCTTATAGCGGTATCTACAATTATGAAAAACTTGCTGCGATTTCTGTATTTTTCATAAAATACTGAATTACAGTTTACACCACTAAAGAACTATAATTGCACGCTGACCCATAATCTTAAGACTATATAGAATTGAGCTCATGTTACTAAATGTTTACCATTTCTTTCCACGTTAAAATTCTCGATACCTACCAATTATATTTAATTATTGACAATTTAATTTAATCGGCATCTTGAAATTCTTTAAGCCCTTTTGCCTAACTTATTTAGCCACCGGATAATCAAATCTACTTGCAGTGTTTGGCCAGGTCAAAACTTATAAATTTTTTTAAGGAGATATCGTCAATCCCGATATTTCGGGATGTGGATTCTGTCAATAATTAATATTTAACATATAAATAATACTGCTATCCAACTTACCAGGAATGTAGACCTATATAAGATCGTACCCTCTAATGAATCAAAACAACAAATATTAAATATATGCAAATCAATAATTATTTCAAGATTAAGAGGGTAAACACTATTCATAATAACCTTAGGGAATAAATTAATTTATATAATTAGTATAAAATTAATTACCCCAAATGTCTCATTCAATACACATAAAGTTTACTGGCACATAAGTCAGAACAATAGACGACGCCATTATCGGTTCCTCGTAACTAAGACAGACCTACTAAAATTCTATGCCACAGTCGTACCGATGGTATGTCTATTTCTATCTAAACTATGAATATAAAACTTCTATTCTATAAAAACCTAAAATCTGATCTTCTGTGTGCAAGTCGTACTCTACACACCAGATTAAATAATGTACAGAATATTGAGCATTCAACATAATACTTAAAAAAATAATACACATATTTTACTCACAAAGATTCTCATAAAATAAAATAATAATTTTATTAAAATAAAGTTAATAAAATAATAATACACATATTTTCAGTTTACAAACCCTAACATTTACTTCTTCGCAGAGACGAACATGGAAGGTATTGCCACGAACTCTCGTGGGACGAGATCAAGAATGGTAGTGAACTCCTCTACAGTGGGGCATAACTCTTCAAGGTCAAAGCGAAAAACATGAGCCCGTAGACCCCAAAAGTTGTGTAGGATCCCTCAACAATGGCTCGTTGATCCAAGCTCTAGTGCGCTAGGTACCCTATTCTAAATCCTAGTCATATGCAAAGCATTGTCTAGGTTCAAGATTCGTGAGACAACCTTTAGATTTTCTAATCCCTGGTGCGCCAAGAAAACTTCGTTAAAATCCCAATCATATGCGAAGCGTTGTCTAGGTCCTAGGTTCGTGAGACGACCCTTAGGTTCTCTAAGCCCTGGTGCGCTAGGCAAGCTTCGTTAAAATCCTAGTCATATGTGAAGCGTTGACCAGGTCTTAAGTCCAAAAGGTGTCTTAGGATTTCTCAAAACCCTAGTCCATAAGGCGTCTAGGTCCAAAGTCTAGAAAGTGTTTTAGATTTTCTCCAAACCTTAGTTCATGAAGTGTCTAGGTCCTAAGTCAAGAAGGTATCTTAGGGTTTCTCCAAACTCAAGTCCAAAAGGCGTCTATGTACTAAATCCAAAAGGTATCTTAGATTTTCTCCAAACTCTAGTCCATAAGGTGTCTAGGTCTGAAATCCAAAAGGTGTCTTAGGTTTTCTCTAAACCCTAATCCATAAGGCGTCTAGGCCCTAAGTCTAGAAGGTATCTTAAGTTTTCTCCAAACTCTTGTCCATAAGGCATCTAGGTCCTAAGTTTAGAAGGTGTCTTATATTTTCTCCAAACCTTAGTTCATAAGGCGTCTAGGTCCTAAGTTCAAAAGGTGTCTTAGGTTTTTTCCAAACCCTAAATCATAAGACGTCTAGGTCCTAAGTTTAGAAGGTGTCTTAGATTTTATTCAAACCCTAGCCGTAGTGATCTAGTCACCCTAAGTCCAGAAGGCGCCTTAGGTTTCTCAAGCTTTGCTTCTTAGGCACCCTTAGTCCAGAAGGCATCTTAGGTTTCTTAAGCTCTAGTGATCTAGGCACCCTAAGTCCAAAAGGTGTCTTAGATTTCTTAAGCCCTGCTTCTCGGGCACCTTAAGTCCAGAAGGTGTCTTAGGTTTTTCAAACCCTAGTGCGCTAGGCATCCTATGTTTCAAGCCTCATTTCTTAGGCACTCTTGATAGTAAGTGTGTAATCCCAATGGGATAAATTGAATTTTTAAAAAAAATTATTTAAGTATAAAATCCAAGAATGCCTTTTAGTTCACTTATAAATATTAATTCACAAATATATTTTTAGGTATGACTTCTTATTGAAAAACTAAAGTACAAGTATATTTGAAATGGCTTAAAATAATAAATTTTAAAAAGATGTAAACACAAATAAAGATACTAACTCAAAGTCCTTTTTGATTGAAGATAACAATGCAAATGTATTTAAATTTTAATTCACAATATTTAAACCTTCTTGTTAACTAATACTTGTCTTGTTCTAATGATATAAGTATAACTTTCAAGATTGATACATTTCAAATATGATTTCTAGAATAACATACAAGAATTTTTTAACTTGACAATATTTCTTACAAAGTGAAATGAAATGATTCAAAACTTTTCTAGCTTTAAGAAATTAAAGGATGCGAGAAATAAATGATACAAGTGCAGGTGTGTGTGAACCAATGACAAGCAACAATATAATAAAATAAAACAAAAGAAATGAGCAAGCTAAAAGATGAACACCACGACTTTTACAAGGTTCGGTGCTACGGCCTACGTTCTTGTCTCAAGCCAACTGCTATGATAATTTCTTACTACCTCTCCTTCAATAGGCAGAGGAGCCTCTCTCCTTAGTCTAAGCGAAGTAGCCTCTCTTGAGAATGTACCCTTCTCAAGCAAACCAATTCTTGTAGGCAAATTAGCCTCTTTTGAGAAACGCCTTTCTCAAATATAACAGATAATAAGAAGAAGAAGTATAAATGAATGCTCCTTCAATGAGCAGATAAGTACGAACAATGAAAGCACTAAACTCACTTCTCAAGAAATATAACAATGAAGCTCAGCAAGAATTATAATGATTTTTTCTCAAAAAATATGAATGAAAAGCTCAAGAATTTGAAGCATAAAGAGATTGCATATGAGAGAATATTTGAGAGGCTTTGAGTGAATAAAACAAGAGCTCAAGAGCTCTATTTATAGGTCTCAAAATCAGACTAGCCGTTGGCCTAAATAGGGTAAGTTCAAACTTGCTGTTTTCAGCAAAAATTTAAATTTTAACCTGTTCGGTTAACTGGATAGACTAGTTCGGTCGACTGGACCATACTTCAGTCGACTGGACCTCAAGGGTCAGTCGACTGAACTGCTTTAGATCTGAAAATCAATTTTTGGCAGTTCAATCAGTCGCCTGGATAGAAAGCCTCAGTCGACTAGATCATGAAAAATCTAGATTTTTATCTTTCCAAAATATTTTGATCACTTTTTGATTTAAAAAAATATTTTTAAGACTTTTTAGGATTCTTATGAGTTTCAAAGAGATATTCATGAGATTAGTGAATGTACATAGATCTTAAAACATAAAATTTATAATTTGTTCTTCAATCCTTCAATATCTTAACTCTTGCATCTTGTTCCAAAATTTGTCGCCAAAGGATTTGATTTGAAACTATGCATCATGGCTTCCACTTTGTATCATGAATTGTGCTAAGCGTATATTTTCTGTAAATAATCTCAATATGCACAATTAAATACATAGATTTGTTATCATCAAAATCGGTCATTGAAGCCTTGTTAGGCCAACAATCTCTCCTTTTTTTATGATGACAAACACAAAGCAAAATAATGTAGGAAAACTTAAATAAAGCTCCCCCTATCAATAAGCTTGATATAATAATCTTTTAGAGTTGAAAAACTCTCCCTTACAATATGCATAAATTGTGAAGATATTGAAGTTCATTTCAATCATAGAACTTATTCTATAAAATATTTTCAAATGATCTGTTCAAATGGTAAGCCTCTTTTCAATCATTCATAAGATATTATATAGTCATTCAATATTCAATATGAAACCATTTAACCATAACCATTTAAATATTCAATATCAATAAAGATAACCACATAACCATTCAAATGATAAACTAAGTAAACATCCAAGCACAACTATAAGATAAACAATATCCAAAAACTAAGGACTAAGAGTAACATAAATAGCATAAGTATATGATCCAAAATAATGCTCTCCAAGAAAAAGAAAAAGAAGTGGTGAAGTGGAGCTTTTCTTTTTTCCTTTTCCTTTTTGCGCACTTGTTTCTCCCCCTTTTGTCATTATCAAAAAGTAGAGCTAGAATCTTCCTCGTCGGTATTGCTATCATCATCACCATCGTCCTCGACTGAAGAAGCATCATAGGGAGGAACACCTAAGGCATCCTCGAGACGAGTGAGACGAGTGTTGATTTTGGCAAATTGTTTGTCAACCCTTTTTGAGAAAGACTTTACCAATTTCTTGAAAAAGAATTTGGTGGAGGGATCAAGAGTAGCAACATGAGCAGTTGTAGGAGTAGGTGGACGGGCTAAAGGAGAAGTACGTAGTGGAGCCTCATCATGTGCATAGCCAGCAGCCTCGGCTTCCTCATCACTATCTTGGGCAACTTGAGGAGCTTGCCTTTGATTTTTGGGTAGCCACTATCCATTGTGTAAATGATAACCCATTTTCTTCAAGGTTGTAGTGGCAAGAAAATTAGAATTTTTAGGTGGAATAAAATTGGAATGAGATGGGAAAAAACAAAAAGACTCAAAAAGAGTTGTGAGAAAACCTCCATATGGAAGAGTATGGCGTTTGGTACTTTCTTTTGCAAGCATCCATTGGCATATTAACGATAGAAGATCAAGATATTTCTCCATATAGATACACCACAATATAAAACAATCAAGATAAGAAATGTAGGTCTGAGAGCCACTACGTGGAAAAACGTTATATGTGATGATTAGATGAAGAATTTTGGCCTCGAGGGTGAGTTGTGAGTAAGATGGAGTTAAGGCAAAATTGATAGGAGGTTTGGTCATGATCATGGGTAAAAATGTTTCGGGAGTAGATTCTTATGCCATGATCCAAGATTGAGATGAAATTTGTGGACATATAAAATCTCCTCAACCCATTCCAAAAAGATTTGTTATGTCTTTATTGGAATATTTATAAGTTTTCCCATAAAGGTAAGTAGAAAAGCGCATAGAACAATCATTTGGATTTGGAGTGAGTTCTTGAGAAACATTAGCATAAAATAATCTTGTGATTTGAGGGTACACACCCTTTGGTTAATAGAAAATGTATAGCCCCCAACCAATTTTAGAGAAAAGACGTAAAATATGAGGAAAATAAGCATCCAAGAATCTCATGTTGAGGATCTTACCAAAAATAGGACCTAAAGATTGAAGATGATGCATATAGAGAATTTCGGCGCGACTTGAGTTGAACCATTGGTCATTTTGCTGGTGGGATCATCTCTAGAAATGGATTTACCTTTACCGCCTCTAACCCTAGGTGCCATGGAAGGGTTTTGAGAGATAGAAATGGAATATTTAAGAGATGTGGAATGATGGTGTGAGATATGGGAGAGTTTGATCCTTTGGAAGCCAAAAACAATATATCCGTGCCCTAGGAGAGAGAAGTCGAGAGGTGAAAAAAATGAAATAACAAAGTTTAAATGCAGTTTGGATTTTTAGTTTTTCGAAATCCCCGACCGTTCAGTCGACTGGTTAGTGTGTTTTCACTATTTTTGATGTCCAGCAGAGCCCGAGATAAAAAAAAATTTTAATTTACTTTAAAATACGTCTTTAATTAAGATCATTCAACCTCACGAACATGCATTAGTCCCAATTCGCTTCTTATAATGATAAAGCGATCCTCATTGAGAGGTTTTGTAAAGATATCAGCCCATTGTTCACTAGTGCTTATAAATTTTAAAAATATATCACCTTTTTTGTACATGATCACGAAGAAAATGATATCTTATCTCAATATGTTTTGTTCATAAATGCAAAATTAGATTTTTAGAGATATTTATCGCACTTGTGTTATCACATTTAATAGGCACAACATCATATTTTAATTTAAAATCTTGAAGTTGTTGTTTCATATATAATATTTGTGTACAACAACTACCTGCAGCCACATATTCAATTTCAGTAGTAGACAAGGCTACTGAATTTTGTTTCTTTGAAAACCAAGAAACAAGTAATTTTCCTAAAAAAGGCATGTGCCACTAGTGCTTTTGCGGTCAATTGTGCAACTAGCAAAGTCCGGATCAGAATAACTAATTATTTCAAATGATGTGAAGTTAGGATACCACAAGCCTATATCTATGGTGCCAATTAAATATCTTAGAATTTTTTTTACAGCAATTAGGTGTGATTCTTTAGGACATGTTTGATAACGTGCACACATACATACACTAAACATTATGTCAGACATACTTGCAGTTAAATAAAGTAAACTACCAATCATACCTCGGTAAAGCTTAGTGTCTACCGATTTCCCTTGCTCGTCTTTGTCAAGTTTAGTTGAGGGACTCATTGGAGTTTCAAAACTTTTCCTTCTTCCATGTTAAAGCGCTTGAGCAATTCACGTACATACTTCGATTGGTTGATGAAGGTTCCATTCTTTGCTTACTTGATTTGGAGTCTAAGGAGGAACGTGAGTTCTCCCATCATGCTCATCTCAAACTCCTTTTGCATGCATATAGAAAATTCCTTACACAAGTTCTCATTAGTAGCACCAAATATAATATCATCAACGTATATTTGCACAATAAGCATGTCTTCATTATTCGTTTTGATAAATAAAGTTATGTCAATTCTTCCTCTTGTAAATCTATTTTCTAGCAAGAAATTACTTAGTCTTTCGTACCAAGCTCGAGGAGCTTGTTTTAAACCATACAATGCTTTTGTTAAATTTAAATACATGATTTGGATAGTGATAATCTTCAAAATCAGGTGGTTGTTTAACATACACTTCCTCATTTATGAACCCATTTAAGAAAGCACATTTTACATCCATTTGAAAAAAATTAAAGTTTTTATAGGATACATATGCTAATAACATGCGAATGGCTTCCATCCTAACTACAAGTGCATAGGTTCTTCAAAGTCAATTTCTTCTTCTTGATTATAGCCTTGTGCAACTAGCCTAGCCTTGTTACGGACTACAATACCATTTTTATCCTTTTTATTTCTATATACCCATTTTGTTCCAATTATTGTATGATCTTTAGGCCCATAAACTAAATTCCAAACTTCATTTCTTTTAAATTGGTTTAGTTCTTCTTGCATGGCTATGATCCAAGATTTATCTTCTAGTGTATCGTTTATATTTTTAGATTCTTCTTGTGAAAGAAAAGCAAGATGATCACAAATATTTTTAAAAGATGATCGAGTACTTACACCTCGTGAAGGTTCACCTATGATTTAATCCATAGGGTGATCATTCACTGTCTTCCATTCTTTTGGTAGGATAGAATAGCATTATATTGTGATTTAATCCATGCATTGTATTGTGATTTAATCCATGTGTAGAATAGAATAACCCTTTTCATTTTGAATTTTTTTACAAAGTATAGCTAACACATAACATACTTCATCTTTTGTTGCAAGAAATAAAATCCATGTATATCGTGAAAAATCATCAATAATAACAAAACAGTAGGCTTTCCCGCCAAGACTTTGGGGTTTCATAGGACCAAATAAATCAAGTTGAAGTACTTGTAGAGGCCTATTTGTAGAAATTTCTTATTTCTTTTTTAAACTCGTTTTGGCCTGCTTACCAAATTGGTAAACATCACAAACTTTGTCTTTAATAAATTTAGTCTTAGGCAAGCTTTTAACCAAATCTTTCTTGACAAGTTTGGATAGGAGATCCATACAAGTATGACCTAGCATCCTATGTCATAACCAACTAGTTTCATTTACAATAGAAAAGCATTGAACATTTTGAGAATTTTGATTTTCAAAATCGATAGTGTAAATATTTTCAAATCTTTTTGCAACAAATAAAACTTTATTACTTACTTTATTTTCAACAACACGTGTCATGCAAAAATTGTACACTATAACCTTTATCGCATAATTGATTAATACTAAGAAGATTATGCTTAAGATCATCAACAAAAAGTACGTTATCAATAGATAGGAAAGATTTCTTACCAACCTTACCTATACCAATGATTTTACCTTTCCCGTTGTCTCCAAATGTCACATAACTTCCATCCTTAGGAGATAAGCTTAGGAATTTTGACTTGTCGCCCGTCATATGTCTTAAGCATCTACTATCCAAGGACCATTTTTCTTTTGAGGATGATGAGGATCGCAAGCATACCTACAAAATAGATTAAGTGATTTTCTTTAGTACCCAAATCTTTTTGGGTCCTATAGGATTAGTGTTTTGCACTCTCCAAACCATCTTTGATATACTATTGTTTCTTTTTAGTGGAGAATCAAATTTAATGTGTCATTTATTCTTGCATTGAAAACAAGTTACATTTTCATAGATATTCTTTGAATATGAGTTTGAAAAATTATTTGATTTTTTTACAAAATAATTTTTAGATTTGAGTTTTACTTCTCCATTATAACTTATTCTTTTTTTATTCAATAATCTCATTTGAGCACCCAAAAGTTTTTCAAAATTTTCTTTCCCATTTGTAAATTTATAGATAATTTTTGAGTAATCTTCTACTTTTCTTTTTAGTACACAAGAAACATTATTTTTAATATCCTTACTTTTAAGCTTGTGAGTTATTTTCTTAACATCTCATTTTCTTTTGTTACATTAGAAATCTCATTTTCTGAAATTTTTGTTAATTTATCAGATTTGACTCTTAAAATGAGTTTTTCTTTTTCCAATGTTTCAATTTGTAAACTATACTCTTTAGACATGCTTTCTTTTTCATTTTTAGCATTTTCATTTAAAACTTTTAATTCCTCAATTTCTTTAGAGAAACTTTTATTTTTATTTTTTAATTTTATATTTTTCTTTTCCAATTTTAAAAGACTTTTATGCAAGTTCAATATTTTATTTTTAAGTTCATCATATGATGGCATTGAGTAAGAAGAACTAGATACATTGCATGAACTAGAGTGAGAACTTACCTCCTCGTCTATACTCGCCATCAAGCAGAAGTTCGCCATTTCTTCGTCGCTTGAACTATTGCTTGACTCGTTTGAATCTGAGTCATTCCACATGGTTGCTTTCATGGCCTTCTTTTTCTTCTTTGAGTCCTTCTTGAGTAAAGGACATTCTGGCCTGATGTGCCCAGTTTTGTTACAGTTGTAGCAAGTGAGTGGTTCCTTCTTGAGGTCTCGTTTGCTTGAGTCTCCTTTGTCAAATTTTGTGCCTCAGAATCTTCTTGAAAGCCTTTTGTCTCACTTGAGAAATTTGCTGAATCTTTTTGTGATCAGTGTCATGTCATCGTCATTGATTTCCTCATTTTCTTCATCACTGAAACTTTCTTTTGAGGCTTTGAGGGCAATGGATTTCTTGACATTGTTTTGCTCGTTGACTCTTTCATTTATCTTGAGCTCGTATGTCAATAGTGAGCTAATTAGTTTATCCAAAGTCATACCCCTTAGATTTCTTGCCTCGGAGATGGCTGTAGCCTTAGCTTCCCAAATGGGTGGCAAGGCTTTGAGTACTTTTCTTAACAACTCATAAGATTGGTAAGTTTTGCCAAGTGTGCATTAAGAGAATTAATAATATGAGTAAAGCGTGTGTACATGCTAGATATGATTTCATCATCATTCATCTTAAAACTTTCATATTCACTAATTAATCTATCAATCCTAGAATCTTTAACATCTTGTGTGCCTTCATAAGTGATTTCTAATTTTTTTCATATTTTTTTCGCACTTTTATATGTCATGATGCAATTATATTCATTAGCATCTAAAGCACAATACAATGCATTCATTGCACTAGAATTAATTTGAAGTTGCTTCATATCATTTTCATTCATTTCTTCTTCTAGTTTAAGAACTTGTTTACCTTCTACAGTTTTGATGGGAGTGAAGTTATCTTGCACGATTACTCTCCAACCCCTCTAATCCATGATTTGAATGAAAATTATCATTCTTTGCTTCCAAAAGGTGTAGTTAACACCACAAAAAATTAGAGGTCTTGTGGAGGACTGACCCTCTCCAAAAAGGGATATACCAATACCTGCCATAGATCTTTTTCATAAAAATTTGTTAAGAATAATGTATTACGCTCTGATACCAATTGATAGTAAGTGTGTAATCCCAAGAGGGGGTGAATTGTATTTTTTTAAAAAATTATTTAAGTATAAAATCCAAGTATGCCTTTTAGTTCACTTATAAGTATTAATTCACAAATATATTTTTAGGTATGTCTTC
>JAULJZ010194743.1:0-20454 GCA_032270985.1 Heliamphora pulchella | reverse complement strand
GGGGGGGGGGTGGTGGGAGACTGCTTTGAAAATGTTTGAGAAGGAAATGTGATTACAGGAAGAACCAAAAGGAAGATTTTGTTTTCACTGTTGGATGGTATCACTGTTTGGGCGGGATGTCAATCCTCACCATTAATTCAAAATATGTAAGACATATTTTTACAATGGCACTAAAAAAGCACCCCTATATATATATATAGATATATATATATAGAGAGAGAGACATTATTTTAATCTAGGGGGAGCGAATTGTTCTTATAAGTTCTTAAAGGGGCAGATGTTAAGTTTTAAATTTTTTTTAAGGAGACGAACCTATATAATCTATGATAAATATACTATATAGATGGATGGTATAGATTGTGTTAGTGTACGTGTGTTGGTTATGCGGAGATGTTTAGTATCATCTGTAGGTCACCGATTCACTCTAAGCTTGTATATATACTTCTATACAGTTGTAATTCAATTGAGGAATTATAGAATGTGGCTTCAATTTTTCATTTCTGGTTTATACTTTAGCTTGAGTTTCTTACTTCCTTTCATGGTATCAGAGCAATAACTCAAACGAGAATAATCGATCTATGGCTTCATATTCTTCTGCAACCTCTGGTTTGCAATCTAATTTCAGTCTTCTCATCTCAAATCTCACATCTTTAGTTACAGTTAAATTGGATGCATCGAATTACATCATTTGGAAGAGCCAGCTGTCCAATGTTCTTCGTGCAGCTCAACTTCTTGAACACCTTGATGGATCAAGTCAGTGTCCTGAAGAATACGTCTTTGATGACAAAGGCAACAAGACCAAAAATCCTGAATTCATACATTGGCAACAAGAAGATGCTCATTTACTGAGTTGCATCGTAGATACACTTTCATCTCCTGTGTATTCATCGGTGCTTCATCTCAAGACAAGCACAGAGGTATGGCTAACACTTGAGAAGAAATACACTTCTCTATCTCGATCTCATGTTCAACAGCTTAAAATCAAACTTCTCAATATTAAGAAGAAAGGAAATTCGATTCAAGAGTACCTCAAGAAAATCAAAGAGCTGTCAGATCAGGATGCCCTAGCCTCTTCGAAGATGGATGATGAAGATCTCATATTGCTTACCTTAAACGGACTACCAAACGAATACAATCCATCCAAGATCGACATACGTACCAAATCTGACGTTATTTCCATGGAACAACTCTCAGCTCTCTTGATTGCTGAATCGATTCACATTGAATCGAAGGAAATTCACTCATCAGAGGCTCCAATGACATGTAACTCCATTCGGAACTTTAATCCACATCATGTCTCTAGTGATTCCAGAGGTAGATCTTAGTCCAATACTAGAGGAAGAGGTAATTACAGAGGAAATCCTAGATCTAACTACTACAGAGGTCGTCATCAACAGAGGACTGGTTATCTTCACAATAACTTTGATTCAAGGACCTCATGTTAGATTTGTGGAAGAAACAATCACATTGTTCTTGATTGTTTCTATCGATTGGATCTCAACTATCAAAATCCAACTTCATCCCAATCTAATTTCAGTCACAATGCTGGAAATGAATCTCAAGCACTCATCACAATGCTGACTTACGTCCTCTAGAAAACACTCCTTAGTTGTTGGACACTATTGCCATAGATCACATAACAAGTGATCTGAATAATCTTAACTTTCATCAGCCCTATTTTGGTTCTGGTAGTGTTACTGTTGGTAATGGAGCAAATTTGTCTATTCACAATACAGGTGACGGACTTTTGTTTACTCCATCATCCTCTCTCAAATTCAAAAACATTTTACATGTTCCTCATATCAATTCTAATATTTTGTCTGTTTATAAGCTTGCCTTGGATAATAATTGTATCATTACTTGAGGGTGGACAAATTTACAAGCTCAAAGCTTAGCCCAAGATAAGCAAGACCAAAGTTCCAACCAAAAGGCCGGCCCACTACGTAATCGGCCCAAGATGAGTTCGGGCCACCCCATTGAGGGGCATCCCACATTAAGAAGACCCGCGTTGGCCCTAAGAAAAGGGATAGTTCAAAAAGATCCTATCCTTGATACGATTTGTTCGACACAGGATCTACATCCTAGAGCAATTAAAATCGCTCCAGAATAAGGTAAAATCTCTAAAGGATAAGAGGTAGAGTCTTAAAAGGACTCAGCCTCTCTGGTTTTTAACATCTATATAAAGGAAAACTCTCTCAACCCACAGGTAGGCAATCCTAAGCCCAGTTCATGATTAGAAACCTCATTGAGAGAAATTTATCTTGAACGTCGGAGTGCTTCCCAGCCAAACCAGACCAAAAAACGCTAATGGTGTTCCTTGTCTTGTAGGAGTTTGGCAACGGTGTGAAGAACCTCCAGTGAGTTCGGCGCCTAGGAGTTCGGATCATATTCTGTTCGGGGTCATCATATTTAAACCGACTTATTCGGTTCTAATTGCGCCGAACCAACTTTCTAGTTCGTGACATGCACAATTTGGCGCCGTTTGTTGGAACGACGATCTCAAATCAACAGAACTATGAGGCAGACTCTTTCTTGATTCACTGAGGGCCATACCAGAGGGCAAGGAGAAATCTCCCAGAGATCTATACTGGTTGTCCCAGAGAGACAAAGGGCCCCCAAAATCTCTTCAAAGATTCGAAGGCGTAGGGACGATGCCTCACACAATGGGAGATAACTGCGTTATTCAGCCATGAGTTCTAGAGGAGAACGACCTTTTCCCTCATCTTTAAGAGAAAGAGGAAGATTGGAGGAGAGGTTGGCCAAATGGGATAGGATCATCAACAATTTGGAAGAAAAAATGGAGCAACGAGATAGGGAAATTGACGAGCTCAAACAACTGATTTAGAGGCAGAATGCTCAAAGGGGACCACGTGTAAGGCAAAGAAAAAGTCCCGAACAAGAGGAGACAAAACAAAGCTTAGAATTCTACAGCCTGAGTCACCCTCAGAGTCGGAGGCGCAAGGAACCCGAGGTAAGCCTAAGGAGTTCCAGGCGAACTAACACAATCAATGCGGAATCAGTTCGGCCAAACTATGAAAGAGTAGCTCGGGCTGACCTGGACCCCAATCAAGACCTACGGTTGTGGTTGGAGAGAAGAATGGATTCTAGGATGCAGCATGGTGGTGGCCGAACAGACCAAGACGTAGTAAGGAGAGCCCTTGAACATATCTCAGTATCGCCATTAGTCGAGATCATTGACAATGCCGATCCACCTCGTAAGTTTACTCCGTCGAAGTTTGAGATGTACGATGGAAAGACAGATCTAGTGAGCCATATTCGCAATACAGACATGCAATGACACTTTGGAGTGGGAACGATGCACTCTTTTGCCGCATGTTCACATCTAGTTTAGGATAAACAACCCTCAGTTGGTTTCATAAGTTGCCACCACGTTCTATAGTCAGTTGGCAGCAACTGGATGAGTCTTTCACTGCTTGGTTCATAACCAACAGTAAACAATCGAAGAGTTTTGACACACTTCTGGCCCTACGAAAGAATAATGAAGAAATAATTCGGGAGTATACTCGGCATTATTGGGAGACCTACAACAAAATAGAAGATTGCATCGAACAACTTGTTGTGGCGTCTTTCAAAATTGGGGTACCCCCTCAAAGTCGTTTGAGACAGTCCCTTGCCAAAAAGATTATCTCCACAATGTCCGAACTAATGGTGAAAATCAAGCAACATGCGAAGGTTGAGGAAGACATAAGCCAAGCCGAACAAAGTGTGGCATTAGTCAAACAGCCAGAGAGGAGGGATAAGGGGCGAAAAGACCAGAAGACCAGAAAGGAAACCCAAGAGAAAAATGAGTCAACAGCCTACCAGGCCCTGTAAACGGTGTTTAAAGAACCCCTGCTTAAGCTCTTGGACCAAATCAAGGACAAGCCTTTTTTCTAGTGGTCTCAAAAGTTGATGGGGATCCAAGTAGACGAGATCAGAAGCGGAAGTGCCACTACCACAAAGATCATGTCCACCTAACTAGAGAATGCCAGACATTTAAAAAACACTTAGAGGACTTGGTACAAGCAGGACACTTGTTAGAATATGTTGATACCGAGAAGATTACTCGGGAAGGAAGAAACGAGGAAAAGGACCAGAGGCCTGAACAGAGAGATGCTCCTCTTGGTGTGGTAAAAATGATTCAAGGTACTGTTGAGCCCATAACCTGAGCAGTTGTTCGACACCAAGCCAGGACCATAGCACACACTATGAAGCTAAATGAGAGCAAACGACAAAGAACAGAAGAGGACTCCAGCCAGAACTAGTCAAAAGGGATTAGCTTTTCAGAAGAAGACCTCGAAGGGATACACCAACCCCACAATGATGCCTTGGTACTAACACTTCGCATTACCAATTATGATGTAATGCGAGTATTGGTAGACCAGGACAGTTCGGTCGACATTATGTACTATAGTCTGTTCCAAAAGTTATGACTAAAAACTCACCACTCAAAAGGTGCATGACCCCCCTGATCGGCATTGGCACAGTCCCAGTGTGGCCAGTTGGAAGGATAACTGTACCAGTTAAAGCAAGGCCCACGATGGTAAACACCGAATTCCTAGTTGTTAACCAACCATCCACTTATAATGCTATTGTAAGTAGAACGTGAATTCATAGTTTGTGAGTAGTACCTTTAACTTACCCCCAGTCTCTGAAGTTTCAAATGGGCAAGGAAGTAGTTGAAATCAAAGAAGATCAACAAACGGCAAGGCAGTGCTTTCTTGCAACAATGAAGACTCAAGAATAATATCCAGAAGTAAAGACTATTGAGGTGGAGGATGACTCAACGATCCACGATTACAACTGAACAGCCGAAGAGAAGGTGGTAGAGGACTTAAAGAAAATCAGTATCTCCCTAGAGGATCCAGATTGGTTCTTCTTACTCGGAACAAGCATGATCGAGCAAGAGGACGACAAACTGATGGAATTCCTAAAAAAAATAAAGAGGTTTGGTAAGAACGCCCTATGAGATGCCAGGAATAGATCCTACAGTGATCAACCATCAGTTAAATGTGGATTCCCTGAGAAAGCCAGTAATGCTGAAGCCTAGAAAATTAGCACCACACCATGCAGAAGCAGTAGTCGAAGAGGTTCAGTGACTGGAAGAGGTTAGGGCAATCAAAGAAATTCATTACCTGACCTGGTTGGCAAACACTATAGTGGTCAAAAAGAATGATGGAAAGTGGCGAGTATGTGTTGATTTCACCGACTTGAACAAAGCTTGCCCCAAAGATTGCTTCCCTCTGCCCCGAATAGATCAACTCATTGATTCAACAGCAGGGCATGAGAGAATGAGCTTTCTATGTCTACAGGGAATACCACCAGATAGTTATGTACCCCTCGAACATGGAAAAGATGACCTTCATTACACCTCGGGGTATTTATTACTACCGAGTGATGCCATTCGGGCTAAAGAATGCATGGGCCACCTATTAAAGACTTGCTATCACGTTGTTCGGGGACTTGATTGGCAAGACCATGGAAGTCTACATAGACAACATGGTTGTAAAAACAAAGCACCCAAACAAACATCTTGATGATTTGAGAAAGAGCTTCGAAATCTCCAAAGCTTACAAACTAAGGCTTAATGCTTTCAAGTGTGCTTTTGGAGTAAGCTCTGGAAAGTTCTTGGGCTTTTTAGTGACCCACAGGGGAATAGAAATAAACCACGAACAAATCTCGACCATACAGAATCTAAAGAGCCCACAAACTTGAAAGAAGTCCAGAAGTTGACAGGAATGGTTGCAGTGCTTAATTGGTTCATTAGCCGAGCATCTGATCGGTGCTATCCATTCTTCAAAGCAATGAAGGGGGCCAACCAGTTCATTTGGGATGAAGATAGTGAGAAAGCTCTCACTTAGCTGAAACAATATCTTTCTTCCTCACCATTGCTAACGGTGCCAAACAGTGGTGAGACACTATTTTTATACCTCGCAGTATCAAGACGAGCAGTAAATGTCATACTTCTGAAGGTGGAGGACAAGATCCAAAAATCAATATTTTATGTAAGCAAGGTGCTCCTTGATATAGAAATAAGATACTTGTCCCTGGAGAAACTAGCCTTGGCCTTGGTCATCGCATCTCACAAGTTAATCTACTACTTTAGAGCCCACCCAATCATGGTAATTTTCCACCCAATCAAGGTAATTACTAAATACCCTTTTCAAGCTTTACTTCAAAAAGCTAACTTTTTAGGAACAGTTGCAAAGTGGGCTATGGAACTTGAGGAGCATGACATCACATTTTGCCCAAGAACAGCCATAAAGGGCCAAGTCTTAGTCGATTTCATAGCCGAATTTAGCCAAGAAGAATGTTCAGCTGATGACGGCATTCAAATTACGGAACGAATAGCTCTAGAGGATAGAGATTCAGAGATTACTTAGAGGCTATATGTGGATGGTTCGTCATGCAACAAGGCGCTGAGGCAGGAATTATACTACACAGTCCTGACGGGGTCCTCATAGAGAGAGCTATTCGTCTGGACTTCCAGAACACTAACAACGAAGCCGAATACGAAGCCTTCTTAGTCAGACTTCGGGATATCAAAGAATTGAAGGCCCGGAGAGTTAAAATATTTTGCGACTCATAGTTGGTTGTAAATCAGTTTAAGGGAGAATACACAGCCATGGATGACAGAATGAAGGCACATGTTCGGCTAGCACAACGACTAGCCAAGAGCATGCCATACTGTGAGATCATCTAGCTCTCGTTTAAGGAAAATAGTCATGCTGATTATCTAGCATGCCTTGCGTCAGCCGTGTGTACTGAGGTAAAACATGTGATTTCTATGGAAATCCTCCAATAACCGAGCATAGTCAGCCTTGAAGAGGAGCAGGTCTACTGTTCGGAGTTAGAGCCTAGTTGGATTGACCCTATAAAAAACTAGTGAAGGACGAGTTTCCATCCGATCAAAAGGAAGCTTGGGTAATACGAAGGAAGGTTACAAGGTTTTGGGTCTCCAGTTCGGGGGATCTTTATAAGAAGTCTTTCACATGGCCCTACTTATTTTGTGTCCATCCGAATAGAGTCCAAAACCTCTTGTTCGAAATACACGATGAAATTTGTGGCAGCCACGAAGGAGGAAGGTCTTTAGCTCACCGAGTAATTTCTCAGGACTATTGGTGGCCCTATATGCAGAAAGATGCAGAGCAGTACGTACAGAAGTGTGAAAAGTGTCAGAGGTTCAGCCCAAATATACACGTTTCCGTCGAAGATCTCTCTCCACTTACTAGCGCATGACCCTTTGCTCAGTGGGGATATGACATCGTAGGTTCCTTTCCAAGGGCCATAGGTAACAGGAAGTACCTTCTCGTCGTCACGAATTACTTTACTAAGTGGGTGGAGGCTGAACCCTTGGCCAACATCTGAGATGTCGATGTGAAAAAGTTTACATGGAAAAATATCATCACCCGATTTGGCATTCTTCGAGCTATAATCTCTAACAATGGAACTCAGTTCCGTAGTTCGGTATTTAAGAGCTTCTGTTTAAGCATGGGCATCCAGAATTACTTTTCTACCCCATCGTATCCACAGAGCAATGGACAGGAAGAAGCCACTAACAAGACCATCATTGATGGGCTCAAGAAGTGACTGGATGCTGCTAAAGGAAGATAGGTCGAAGAACTCCCTTTAGTCCTATGGACGTACCGAACAACCCCAATGAGGTCTACAGGAGAGACCCACTTCTCCTTAGCTTATGGGGTAGAAGCAGTTATATCATTGGAGATCAGATTACTAACAATTCGAATAGAAGTCAGCACTCCCGAAATAAATACAAAAGCATTGGCCATAGATCTAGACCTAGCTGAGGAACGAAGAACAATGGCAACCATTAAATTGGTAACCTACCAACAAACTCTCGCCAAAGGATACAACAAGAGGGTGAAACATTGCAAGTTCGACAAGGGGGTTTTTTCCTTAAGAAAGGTCCTCAGACTTATGAAAGACCTAGTTCAGGGGAAGCTAGGCCGAAAATGGGAAGGCCCATATAGAGTCACTTCTAAAACTGGTACTGGAGCATACCACCTAGAAGACATGAATAGCACAGCCGTTCCTAGGCCATGGAATGCAAATAACCTCTGCAAGTTTTATTTTTAATCTTACAGTTTCTGTAATTTTCCATTTTTTACAATAAGACGCCATTGTTCGGCAAGAACTTTTTCCTTCCAATTATTCCGCTGTAATAGTTCCATCCACACTACCTAATAAAAACTTAGGGGCCACCTTGAGCACAGTACATATTCTCCCGTCAATAAGTTCGAAGTCCATCCGAACTAGTTGATCCTCTTGTATAGATGCTGATCCCATACTTAGGATGTATAAGCCTAAAATGGCTAAGTTCGAAGTTCATTCGAACTAATTAAGCCCCAAGTATGGATGTCGATCCCATGCTTGGGAAGAATAGGCCTAAAATGGCCAAGCTCGAAATCCATCCAAACTAATTGATCCCCTTGTATGGATGCTGATCCCATACTTAGGATGCATAAGCCTAAAATGGTTAAGTTCGAAATTCATCCAAACTAATTAAGTCCCTAGTATGGATGTCAATCCCATGCTTGGGAAGAATAGGCCTAAGATGGCCAAGTTCGAAATCTATCCAAACTAATTAAGCCCTTAGTATGGAAGTCGATCCCATGCTTGGGAAGAATAGGCCTAAAATGGTCAAGTTCAAAGTTCAACCCCTAGTATGGGTGTTGATCCCATGCTTGGAAAAAATAGGCCTAAAATGGCCAAGTTCAAAGTTCAACCCCTAGTATGAATGTTGATCCCATGCTTGGAAAAAATAGGCCTAACATGGCCAAGTTCGAAGTTTACTCAAACTAATCAAACCTCTAGTATGGATGATGATCCCATACTAGGGACGAGTAAGTCTAAAAAGACTAAGTGCTAAGTTCATCTGAACTGACGAAGTACGAGAGCAATAGAAAATGATAATAGTTTTTTATTAAGTTAAGGGGGCTGGAACCCCTGAAGCTACAAGCAAAAGCCCTTAGGGTAGTACAAAGAAAATTATAAATAAAAAATGAAGGCTCTTAAGGAGAAGCCAGGAAGTCATTTGTGATTTCAACTGGGGTCCCCACCTCCTCTACTACCATAGGGGTAGCCTGAACAGCCTCAGTATTCACCACTTCGTCAGCCCCAGCAGCAGCAGCTTGTGGATTTCCAGCCTCTTTTCCTCTTTCTTCTCATGCCTACTTGCTTGGTAGGAGGACTTCTGTGTATAGGGGGGAGGATGCCTCAACCCCAGCGGCTTTAAGTGCAGCCTCTCAAATAAAGCCAAAGATAATATCTCGGAGGCTGGGGATCTGGAACTTATAATCTTCAGTGGCTTCGGCGACCCCAGTTAAATAAGTCTTCGTGGTCTCCTCCTTCGCCACGGCCAGGTCAGCCTCAGCCTTTCTAAACAGGGCCTTCGAGGCTGCTAAGGCCTCGTCCTTCTCCTTTAATTGCCTCTTAAGGGCAATATCAGAGATATCAAGCTCGAAGACCCAAGGATGAGCAGCATTGAGCACCTTGTCCTTTACTCGGATGCTGGCCTCCATCTAGGACATTTTTTGGAGGTATTGATGGTTTTTCTCACAAAGCTTAACCTGCTTAACCTCTCTCTCCTTCAGCCTCTCCATAGCCACCACCAAACGCTGGAGGACCTGCATATTGAAAGAAAAAGGAAAAAAGATTTTTAGCAAAAAGACAGAGGATATAAAGATAACCAAAGAGTGGGCCCCGAAGAATACATGGATTGAGTGGCGAATTGAAGACTTCACCAAGTGTTCATGGGGGAATTTTCGAGCTTCCTCCATGTCACCTGACAAAAGCAGGGCCTTTGACATCCCGAACGAAGTATCCGGGGATTTTGCCCGGTCTTCAACGGTGATCATTCGATCACCCTTCTTCAGCTCGGGGGTCCAATGCTCGGCCCCCCTGCAGGTTTTTCCACTGCCTTTCCCTTCTTCTTCCTCTCATTCTCTTCTCTCCTTCTCTTTCTCTTTCCTCTTATCCTTTCCCTTCTCCTTTGGGGGAGAACCCCCAGCCTTCTCTAGACTCTTCAATGGGGGCGGGGATGTGACATTCGAGATCGGGGCAGCCTCTTTAGTTTGCTCGGAGGTGAGATTGGTTGGAGCCGTGGGCACGATGGTCACTTTTCTCTTTGGACCCCCTAGTGTGAGGAACTGGCTGAGATCAGCGGTAGAGGCCTTCTTCTGTTCCATCTTGGCGATATCCTTGAAAATAGAAAAGTCAACGGAGGAGAAAGTCGATGATGAAATTGAGATTGTATAACCCAGGGATGAAGGACCTGGCTCGTCAGTTGTCAAAGGAGGTTGGGCAATTGTCACTCGTCTCTCCGCTCAAACAAAAGGTAACACCACAGCCTCTGGCGCATCAATTGGTGCAAAAGTTTTGGCCACCACCCGAACACCAGCTGTGTTGGGCCTGATGAAGCTCCGGTAGGTCGGGTTGTACTTAAGGAGGACATGAGCCGCTCTCCCTAGGCCGCGCTGTTCGAGAAGACCCTTGTACTCACAAACCTTCTTCAAATCGTCAAAGTGGACACCAGGCAGTGGCCCACGAGCTGGGTTGTTGGCAATAGCACCTGCACCGAAAAAAAAGAGAGAGAAAAAAATTAGAGTTCGAGTAATACGCAAATAAACAGAAGCACTCAATAAGGAATAACAACAAACAGGTGGTGGGGGGACATACCAGGTTCTAGTCTGTCCTTTCGTGGAATGGTGAAAATGTCTTGTTCTTTCCCGGGACCAAACTTGAAGTTCCCCATGACGTACAAGACATTGTCGTCAACATCCTTACCGGAGTCTGGTAATTCGATGACAAGTTTCTCAGCCACCATATTTGCTTTGAGATAATACGATCCAAAGGAGTGTTTCACCATGTTGTAGCAGTAAACTATATTCCAGATACCGAGTTCAGTACCCAAGATACGGTTTAGCTCCACAACCCCCATGACAACTCTAAATACATTAGAGAAAACTTGCATGGGGCTTACCCGGTAGTATCAGAGAACTCGTCGAAGAAGGGGGTGAATTGGGAACCGACCTTCTCCTTCCACTATGGCTACAAGTGGAAGGGGCAGCTTTTTGCAATTCCCCTCTCGGGAATCACCGGGATTAGCTAGGGTGATGCCAACTTCGTTTGGAACGTTGTATCGACGCCGAAACTCACGCATTGCCGTCGGCGTCGATACTAGTTTCTTGAGTTTGCCCATTTTTTAGAGAAGACGAAAAATAAAAAAAGAGAGGGAAGGAAATAAAGGCAAACTAGCCTCAAAGCAGTAAAAAGAGCAACTAAAAGAAGGAAAGGATGCTTATGAGTTTCTGCAAAAGTGTCCTAGATACAGGAGTCTGGAAAAGAAGCGTCACCGGAAACTGGGTTTTCTTGCCGAAAGTTGCAGGAAAAACTTAGAAGAATGCAAAACGGTAAAAGAAGAAGAAATGGCAATATGATGGGTATTTATTCCCATCGTTTCAAAACAACAGACGCATTCAATGCGCCGTATGTTTGAAACGACGTGCATAATTTCGAAGCGACGCGCGTCACCCCCACGCGCCAATCATAGCATGCCATGTTAACAAAAGTTGGGCTCGAGGCCAACTAGCATCATTTATAAAGGGATGCCAAGCGGTTTGGACAGCTGAACCACCGCCCAAATAGCGGAGTAGAAGCCTCCGAACAAGAGAGCACCCCTTGGGCCCCCACGTCAAGGCACATATCCCGAACAAGAATAGCCAGGAGAAAGATGTTCACCGAACAAGCAGAATTTTAAAAATTTTGACTTCCCACTAGGCTCTCTGATCAAGAAGGAGCCAGAGCTGGGGGCAGCTGAGCGTGGATAAATTTATAGGCTCAAAGCTCAGCCCAAGATAAGCAAGACCAAAGTCCCAACCAAAAGGCCAGCCCACTACGTAACCGGCCCGGGATGAGTTCGGGCCACCCCATTGAGGGGCAGCTCACATTAAAGAAGACCCGGGTCAGCCCTATGAAAAGGGATAGCTCAAAAAGATCCTATACCTGATACAATTTGTTCGGGAACACAGGATCTACATCCTGGAGCAATTAGAATCGCTCCAGGATAAGGTAAAATCTCTAAAGGATAAGAGGCAGAGTCTTAAGAAGACTTAGCCTCCTTGGTTTTTAACCTCTATATAAAGGAAAGTACTCTCAACCCACAGGTAGAAAATCCTAAGCCCAGTTCATGATTAGAAGCCTCCTTCAGAGAAGTCTAACTTTAACGTCGGAGTGCTTCCCGGCCAAACCAGACTGGAAAGCGCTAACGGTGTTCCTTGTCTTGTAGGAGTTTGACAACAGTGTGAAGAGTCTCTAGTGAGTTCGGCGCCAAGGAGTTCGGATCATATTCTGTTCGGGGTCATCATATTTGAACCGACTTGTTCGGTTTTGATTGTGCCGAACCAGCTTTCCAGTTCGTGACACACACATTACCTTTGATGCATCCTCTTTTGTGATCCTGGACAAAATCACTCACAAAGTTTTGCATGAAGGGCTTCTTTCACATGGCCTTTACACCACTGTTTGGAAAATCGAATCAGATCGGCCGATTGAACTGGGAATCAGTCTAACAAACGGTTCGAATTTATCCATTAAATCGGTCAAGTGAAAAAACGGTTGTTTTTAGCAAAAATCACTTCAACTCGCGATTGAACTGGTAACTCAGTAAAACTGGTACCAGTTTAAGGGAACTGCCCGGTTTGAGAGCTTTTTAAAATTTCATTATCAAAAAATGAAATTCACAAATCACAATCCGTACAATTTTCACAAAACGCACAATCGCACACAGCTTAAAAATTTAACCCCTAATATTGAGATCCCTTTGGAACATTTTTGGTTTTTTTTCTGTTTTGCACTTTCAGACTTTCAGCTTCGCAGTTGTTCCCTAACTCCACGTGTGAGTCCTATTGCTTTGTTAGTTTTTTGTTTTATTTTGTTATTTATGTTTATTTTATTTTAATTTGAGGATTAAGGATGCACTAAATTTTGATTATTTTTGTCGGAGGTTCTAATTGTTTAATTAGAATTATGCTTAGATCATGAGATGTCTTTATTTTTTTATTTGAATTGTGAGTTAGATATCATTTTAGTTAATATTTATAATTTTAATATTATTAATGATGTAATTATAATGTTGCGGTTTGATTCTAGTTCGATTCCAGTTGATCAAACCGGTGACCCTTTCTCCCGATCATTTTTTCAGTTTGCTCAACAGTTCGATTTTCAAAACACTACTTTACACACTGCATTCCTCCATTCCTCTTCCATTGCCCCTTCTACTCAATCTCACTCTACTTCTAACATCAATACTACAGCAGCTTCATCTTCAGTTGCAAAAGTTTAGCATCAAAGATTGGGTTATCCCTTCTTCACCAAGTTTCAGTTTGTAATGCAAAATCTTGGACTTCAACTTTCCAATAAAATGCAGCCTCTGTGTTCCTCTTGCTGTACTGCCAAGAGTCACAGGCTTCCTCAGACCACTTGCTCCTTCACTGCCTATTTTCCTATGTAGCTTATTATTTCACCATTCTTTGTCTTCGATTAAATACTATGTACTCTTTGTTGATGTCTAAACATATTTTAAACTAATATATATTACTATAATTATGAGTTTTTTTTTCAAAATTTAGGGAGACGATCGCCCCCATCTGCACCCTTGGATCCGTCTATGTGTGTGTGTATATATTATATGGTTCTATATGGTTATTCTGTGTTAGGCAATCGTTCCTGAGTATTCGAGTTAATCCTTATTATGTTTTGACAATTCTTAACAGTCGATTATACATTCTGGATACATTTTGTCCGTGAAAAGTGCTTTGATGAATATGCAGGTTGCAGGTATTTCCATGGTGTAGAAGTTACTACAAGCAGTATGGCACCGCTCAAGCAATGATTAGACCACTCGATCGGTCTTTTTGCGAAAAACATAATTAGTAGTGTATTAGGGTTAGGCAGCAGCCATTAGGTTTCAATATTCTTTGAGGCAGCTTGGAGAGAGGGCGTGAGAGAAAAGTTGAGGGCTGCTGGTTTGAAGTTTTTAGACTTGAAGAAACTTATTGGATTGTGAGATGAGATCATAGAAGCCACACAGTAATTCTTCAAGCAAACTTGATCAACAACACGTTAGAGACTTGAGAGGACTCTTAAGAGAAGAAGACCGAGAGGGGATTTTGATGGCAGACAAACACATGTTTAAGACCGAGAGGGGATTTTGATGGCAGACAAACACATGTTTAGTGTACGAGAATTCGACAAGAAGACTTCTAGCAATATGATAAGGATTCAACTGAATTTTGTAAGAGTTTCTTGCGATTAATACTTTTCATATGGTGGTAGTCTTTCGGACTTGGTTAAATCTTATAGTTTTTACTCTATTAAAATTTTTCACGTAAAAATCGCTGTTTTGTGTGTCTTTTGAATGTGATTTGGTTGTTCTTCTTTTCGTTTAATCCATACTCACAAATCAAACTAAAAATGTTTTCTTTGTTTTCAAAAGGCAAAATTATTTTTTCATTCTCTCTTTATTCTTTTTTACTAACTAATTCCCTTTTCTCTTGATTTTAAAAGTAACTTGTCTCTCTTTATTCTAAACCTAATAACTTTACGTTCTTCTTTATTTTAAATTTAAATTTTTTATTTATTTTATATTAAACATGTATTTTTAATATAAATGTATTTTTAATATATGTGTATATATACTATCAGAAAAATATAATTATTGTACAGTAGTTCTGTGTTTGTTTGGAGAGTTTTAAATACTTACTAAATATGACTGTATTCAAATTTTAATGCATGCAACAACTGTAATCAGTGAAGTTACGTGGACATTTAACATCTCCCTATTGTGACGGTTAAATCTCATCGTCATGGCGGCTCTTTCATGCACGAGTAATTATTCTGTAGTTTCGAATTATTTAATGATATTTTTATTCAATAATATATATAGCGTTATAACTTATGTCACTTTGAGTGAAGATAATATTAATCTATTTTTTTTGGATGGATAAAAGATAAAAGTGAGTAACTTAATTTGAAAAAAAATTATTAGGTACTTTTGAAATAATATATAGCATTATTTATGTAATACTCTCGTAAAGGGCGACTCTAGAATTTTTTTTTAATGAGATCATTTATAAATTATAAGATAATAATTTTTATAATAAACAATAATTAATCATCTATAATCAGTATAACACAAACTAAATTAAATATTTTAATTAATAAGTAGAATATCTTTTGAATATAATTATACAATTGTTTTGACACACAAAATATAAATCAATTTTTACAACTGTATTCGACGAGATTTTATACTTTAAGATCGGTATATAATAACATAGTTATTAATAATATTAAAAATATTATTTTTAATATATGCGACAAAGCAAATATTAAATTGGACTATATAAATAAGTAACTTTGTATTCAACTCTGCAAAATGATTTTTAAACTCTTAAAGTTAAATTTCTATAATTGTGTAGAATAACTCAATGATTGTAATATAATTAAGGCTTCGTTTGACAAAATGCTTAAAACTCAACTTTTTGATTTTTTCCTAAAATCAAAAAAGCCAAAAAGCTTCATTCGAGAACCCAAAAGCTTTTAGCTAGCTTTTTAGCCTTTTTTTTACATAAAATAATTTTTATATTTTTTAAAAATATTTTAATTTTTATTATACACGCCCATTTTTTATAAAAAAATTAAAATCTACTCGTTAAAATCTATTAAACAAGATTTATATTGAATATAAAATTATATAAAAATAAATTTTAAAAAATTAAAACTTTTCTCTGACTTAAAAATTCTTTGGCTTAAAACCACTTTAAGTTATGCTTTTTGGCTATTATTTTTTGACTTAAAGTCATCCATTTGATTCACCAATCGATTTTTTTACTTATTTAGTATAAAATGATTTTAAGCAAAAAAATTATAACTTAAAAGTCAGGTTTCCGAATAAGGCATAAATTTATAGTTTATGAAACTTTTTGTTGTGACTTTTTATGAACTAAGAATATATCATATTATTATACGTGTTTGAAATATAAATATTGAGAAAAATAAATTGGTACGATATTTTTGAGATAATTTGTGATAGTTTTATATTATTATGGGGTTAACTATATTTTTTTAATAGGGTCAATTATACCCCAGTTAAAAAAATACTATAATAATATTAACAAAATTTTTTTTTTGATGGTTTCAATTGACCCCACATCTTATAATGTGGAGTTGCCCCTGACTCTCGTCCAATAAAAATATACAATGCATACTGAGTCATTTTTAATTTCTCACAAACTCAATAAAAGTGGATTAATATTATTTTATACATAATGTTTTCCATTACATTATTATGTGAGAGTACTATATAAGGTGATATTTGATATTGTTGAAACTAGTAACTTTTTTATTGTAATTTGTAACAGAAGTTGTGAATGTTTGGTAAAAATTATAGTTCGTAACTGAAATAAAAAAATTAGTTGTAAATTGTAGTAAAAATTGTAAATATTTTAAAAAAACTTGTAACTTATACCTAAAATTAATAGTATAAAGATAAAAATTATTAGCGATAGTTTTACCAAACACTCTCTACATAGGCAACGCCACATATTAATGTTTTGAAACTACTAAATAATTAGTCTATTAAAAAAATCTTATTTACTAAGACTATATTTGTATTGAGGAACTAGAAATCCGGATTAAATTATTAGTCCAAAATAAATTTAATTTGTTTCTCATGTTTGTACGGAGAGATTAAAAAATCCAAATGCAAGGGATTAAAAATTCCTTTAAAAAAAAAAAACAAACATACCCTAAAAATACTATGTAAGCAATCCTATAACAAAATATTTTCAAAATTAAATAATAGTTTTTCTTAATTACAATGGCGTCCTGATAAGAGTTTTATTGCATACACAAATTTAAAAACACTCGTCAATATAAGGGTTTGATTGGCAATTTAGTTTTTTTATTTATTTATTTTTTAAAAATATCAAAAAGTTAAGATTGTATGTTTGGTAAAAAAGTTAAAAAATTAAAAAGTCAAATCAAAACACAAATTCTTATAATATTTTATTTAAATTCTTACAATTTTTAAAATACAATAATACTCTTTATTCATAACTTATTTATTACTATTACCAATTATATATAATTGTTAATATCAAATATATAGAAGAGTAAAATTATTTATTTTGAACAAAAAGTAAAAAGTTAACTTTTTATCCAAATAACTAGTTTTAAAAAAGTTAGCTTAAATGTTAAGTTATCAAATAATTTATTTTGAATTAAATTTAATTTTTTAATTAAAAATATAAAAAAATAAAAAAAATGAACTTTTAAATTAGTTGCTAAAGGCTCAGAATTAGGTAGGACCAACTTCATGAAAGGTGCGTCTAAAGATGTAATCATGCACCTACATTTTTATCAGTATAAATGGAGAATCTGACCGTGTAACAGACCCATGGTAATAAATTGCATCAATCAACGAACATTGATTTTTTTAGCAATTTGATGGTTGCAAATCAACCACGTGTGGATCAGGTAACTACCCATCATATCAAACAGAAGCAGAATACAGATCTGCTATTGTTCTTTAATTGGTGCAGATTCATACTTTGTAGACAGCATATCTCAAGTTGCACTTATTTTTCTGGATATTGGCTCTGTTTGGGCTAAATTATTGAGATTTTAATTATTTTTATTTTTAAATTTTTTTTTTCATCTATTGGCTATTTTTTTTAAAAATCATATCAATGAGATGAACTGAAAAAGTAAAAAATTTTGATGAAAAAATTAAATTTTTTTTATTAAAGACGAAAATAAGTAACATTAAATTTAGCTTATGACTTATTTTAAAATTTTAAATTGACATGAGATGTGGTATTAAGAAAAGATATGAATCTATTAAAACTAACTAAAGATATGGCTCTTAATATAGTAGAATGGCATAAAAAATTCATATAATCGATCCCAATTAATTAGGACAAAGATTTAGTTTGGTTTGGTTTGAATAAGATATTTTTTTTTTGGCTTCTCTTGATTAGATGAGTAAAAAAACATAACAGTTCGATTAAATATTAAAAAAAATTTACTAAAAAAAAAAAACTAATTAAATAAAATAAACAAATAAGTAATTATCCCAAACAGGCCACTGTCTAAACAGTATATTCATTTTCTAACCATGCCCATGATGTGTAACAATAAGTGCAATTGTTTTAAGTTTTCGATTGTATTTGAATCCTTTATAACACCCAACTAAAATAATATATATTTATTTTCTCCATCTATCTTTACTAAATAATTATTTATAGATGGGTTAAGGTATGCAATGAAATTAAATCATTTAATATTTAATTTTATTGAATGATTTAATTTTAAATCAGAATTAAATCATTTTATTACACTTCGAATTCACATTTTCTATTCCATAAAAACATTCCTGTAAACCCAGAAATTATAATATAAAATTAAAGTATTTGAAAATCAAAATATGTGAGCTATACTTATTTTGAGTGTAATCTAGAGTAAATTAAAACACTGAATATTTTTCGAGGACCTTTTTTTTTCTTCTTTCTATAAATAGTATCTACATTTAAAACTAAGGACTTTCAGCTAAATGTTCAAAAAAAATATTTTAACGCACAAGATTCACTAACAAAATTTTTAACGCGCGAGATCTAATCGCCTACGACACAGATAAATTTAACACAAACAAATAAATTTATATTATAATGCATACAGATAAATTTATCGGTCGTCTTATTTTATGCAATATAGATTAATATTATTTTTTATTACACTATTAAGTAAGAGTAATACATATCAAATTCACTTAATGCTCCAAAATAAGAAAGAAAATGATTTTTACACCCTGATTTTGTACAAAACTGTTTTTTTTTTGTCTTTCAACATAATTTTAAAAATTTACATGTTAAAATATAAAAAATAAAATAAATGTATTAAAAAAAAGTGTAAAAATCAATCCCCAAATAAAAAAATCTCAGAAGCTTTAGACCATGTTTGGGATATCTAAAAAGTTAGTTCTTAAGAGATTTAGTTTTTAAGAAAAAAGAGAAAAAACAAAAATTAGATTGTTTTGGATAATTTTTAGTAGCATTTTTTGCTTTTGATTAAAATGTTCTTATTTTTTATTTTTAAGTTATAATATTTAAAATATTAACACGATTTTTTTTATTTTTGTGAGCATAGTTAATTTTTTAATTTGAAGTCTTATAGTCATTTTACTCAAAAAGCTAAGAGTATTTGAAATATACATAAGCATTTTTATTGAAAAAAAGAGAAAAAAAATTTAATAACTTTTTAAATACGAAAAATAATACAATCAAACTAATTTTTTATTAAAAAATTAAACTTTAGGTTCTGTTCATTTCAACGTAAAATATTTTTGTACAAAAAATAATTTTCAATTTTTATTTTCTAGTTTTGATATATGAAAAATATTTTTCAAATAAATTTTTTTATTGTTAGATTGAAATAAGCTATTTTTCACAACAAAATTACGAAAAATAGTTGGATTTGGTTCAATGTCTCTTAGAGTTTTGTTACTGTTTGGTATAACTTTTCCTGTCATTTTTTTCGTGACTTTTTGTCATTTTTTAATTTTTTTGGTCTAAATTTTTTACATTTTTTATTCATCATTATAAAACAAATCCAAAAGTATATGCCTTTTTGCCTAGAATTGGAAAAAGATTTTAAAATGTATTATTGGTTGAACTAATGAAAAAAAAAATTACGAAAGAAAAAAAAGCCTTAAAAGGCTTCATTTTATGAGTTTATTTAAAAAAATTAGTCAATTATTTTTATTTTTCTAGTTTTTCGTAACGAAATAAGCTTAAAAAATATTATTATTTGAACTAATATAAATTTTTTTTTACTAAAAACAAAAATAAATGCATAAAAGGCTTTAAAGGGATTTTTTTCGTCTTATATGAGTTTTTTAAAAAAACTTTTTAATAATTTGTTTTTACTTTTGTATTTTCTACTAGAAACAAGTTTAAAAAATATTATTATTTGAACTAACGTAAAAAATTTTTAATAAAGACAAATCAAGTCTTAAAAAGCCATTTTAAGACTTTTTTCATCTTATATGAGTTTTTTAAATTAAATTTTCTAGTCATTTGTTTTTATTTTTTTGATTTTTCGTAGTGAGAAAAGTTTTAAAAATATCAATATTTGAATTAACGTAAAAAAATTTTTTACTAAAGACGAAAATAGAATTAAAAGGTCTTAAAGTGACTTTTTAAGGTTTTTTTTCCTATAATATAAACCTTTTTAAAAAAAAATTTAGTTATTTTTTAAATTTTTAGTTTCTCTCTAAAATGCATCATTATTTAGATTAATGTAAAAAAAATATTAAAAACAAAAAAAAAACACATAAAAAAGCTTTAAAAAAGCTATCCCAAACCGGACTCACCA